>PITA01004375.1:32025-124592 GCA_004023965.1 Spilogale gracilis
CCCCCCCCCCCCCGCCCCCAGTTGTGGAGAACATTGAAGCCCTTACACTACATGTGATGTGAATGGGGTAAAGTGTGTCAGATGAATAAATAAACAAGCCAGTTGCACATTCTGGGATCTGTGTTTGAACCCCAGGCTCAGCATGTCATAGGTGTATTTCTTTCTAGGACTCAGTTGTCTCACCACTAAAATGGGTATCGTGTTAGTACCTATCTCGTGGTAGCCAGAGAAAATGTAAGTAACAAGGTCTGGCACCTACGAAAACCATCAGTAAGTGTTATTTGTATCATGGAGTTGTGAGGATTAACTGAAATAATGCATGTAATTAGCATGAGGTCTGGCACAACTTTGAACTTCATTTCAAGTTGGCTGTTCAATTATTATCATTCCCAGATAGACAATGAGGTTCTGCAGGGGTGCTCTTGTCTTCTTTGAAGGTGGGTGTTCTTAATAGTCCCCAGCAGTGGCTGTGAGGAGGTGATGTTCTTGAGAATACCTCCTGGGAGGGAAATAGTTAACATACCTGTCTGGTGGGAAATGAAGGTAGCCAAGCCCCTTCCCTTCCCCAGGGGTTACTGCTAAGCCTACAGTTGGGCTTGCTCACTCATCCACACCAAAGGATCTCATTCCGCTTGGGCCCTGGGGTTTCGGGGGAACAATTGCCTTGAACAATAGCCAGAAAACGAGTTCCACCAGTCTGGGCTTTTGCAGCCCAATACAGCTGTCTGGCGGGAGGGCACAGAAAATGAGAATGAGCTCTGCTGTGATTCTAGGGCAGAACTGGAAAAGTAAGCAGGTGAGGTCCGGACACAGTCCGCGGTTCTGTAGCATGCGTTTAGGCCCTGAGGCGGGGGCCGGGGCCAGGGCCGGGGCTGGGGCTGGGGCCGCCGGACTGCTCCTGAGGACGTCACCTGGACTAGGCTCTGGGGTTTTGGGGGTGGTTAGGAGCTGCTGTTTATGAAGACCGCTTTTGAGAAGCATGTGCCAGAGTTCTAGTACTTCCTCTCGGCCAGCCTGCTGCGGTTTATCAGTGAGCAGAGGACGAATATATATCTAAAACGAGATCAATTTTTTTCTTTCCCTTGAGTAAACAACATTATCTCACAGGGAGTCCATATGAAGAGTGTAATGACCCTCTAGACCCTTCAGTCACTCCTCAGAGTTAGATGGAGTCTTTTGCTGAAACGCAGGATTCCTCACGCATGGGTGTGTAAATCCTAGTGGAAAAATCTGTTTAATCATCCCTCTAACCTCGGAATTCCGTTTCGCTTTTTTGCTTCATGGGAGATGAAGTTATAAATATAAAAACACATTAATTCAGGGCCATTGCAAATTCCTGCTGCATTCTGGATACTCCCTGGAAGAGCTTGATATTAAAAATGTGTCCAGGTTAGAGGTGATTTTTTTCGGGGACGGGGTGCACGGGTGAAGACACGTTTCTCTCCTCGGTACCGTGGAACGCACCCTCCCCACAACAGGGAGGAAAAGCAGGAGTGCTAGGAGCTAGAATAATTTATGGTGCTTTCACCTGCGTTCCTCAGAGCAGCTAGCTTGTGTTTGTCTGGCTGTTAAAATTGTGCTTTAAGCCTTCCGAGTGGCATTGGAATTCCTGACACAGTGAGGTCAGCATGTCTTGTAAGACTGAAACAGGATCCTCCTGGCTTTATGGGTCTGTCCATTTTTGAGTGGATTTTCTGGTCACTTCTGGAGACTCTTTTCTCTTCACATCTGTCTTTCAAGAGGTAGTAGACAAGGGCCCCTGGGTGGCTCAGTTGGTTAAGCATCTGGCTTGGGCTCAGGTCGTGATCCCAGGGTCCTGGGTCCAAGCCCTGATTTAGGTTCCTTGCTCTGGGGAACCTGAGTCTCCCTCCCCTGCTCTCTCCCTGCCACTCCCCCTACTCATGCTTTCTCTATCTCTCTCACTCTTTCTGTCAAATAAATAAATATATATTTTTTTAAAAGCTAGCAGACAAACAGTTGAGGCCATGGTTTTGGGCAAAATGAGGTCTCTTCTTGATGCACTTGGTTGCTCTCAGCTGGTGGAGGTTCTTTTGTGATTAGGCTGGCTAGCAGACAGATTTCCAAGCTGATCTGTACGTACTCGATTTTGGATGAACTACAAGGTTGCATGGAGTCTGCTTTGAATCCCACTCTTCTGATGACCTCTGGGCCCTAAGCCTCCATTTCATCCAAGAGAAAAATGGGAGTAGAATGATACGTATAATGCGCATCGTACAGTAACTGCCTTTGGTAAACACCTTCCGTGGGGGGCTGTAAATGTCAGGTAAGATCGTATTCTGTTCCTTTATGGAGAAACAGCGTGGTCCAATGCAAACTCTGTACTGTGACTTGGATTGTTACCCTTATCAGAGGGTCTACAAACTCTAATTGCAGGACCAACCAAGTGAGTGGAAAGGTCCAGATGGGGATTGTGTCACAATAGGAAAGGGTGTCTCTGTCTAAAAAGGGCAGCTCTTACTCAGGGCTAGCTGATTGTCTCCCATGTATAAGATACTGGCACCTATTCCAAGTATTTAAAAGATTGTGTGGGCTTAAAAAATTACTCTGAGGGGTGAAATTAGCAATGAAGAAACCCAAAGACTAGAGAGTCTAGTTACCTGTTGGGCAGTTTTTAGTGAATGGGAAGAGATGCTCTGAGCCCAGTAGGGACCATCCAAGTGCCCATTTTCCTCTGCACCAACTTCTCTGTGAGCTTAAACTCCTAGGATGTCAGTTAGAAAGCAATCTCTGGGATGGCTGCTTCTGGCTCCTTCATTCTACAGAAGTCTGGGGCCTAGAGAGAAAATGAAGTATCCAAACTCTAATGGGACGTAGTAGTCCTGGGGAGGGCTGGGATCAGGGCCTTGTTCTCTGGGCCCCTTGCTGTTGCCACTTACATGCCTGGAAGGAGATGTTGGCACAGCAGAGAGCATTGGTGGGCCCGGGATCTGGCACTCTGCAGACTCTCACTGCTCTCAGGTTTGGCACCCAGCTGGTGGCTTGAGGACGTATCAAAGGCTGTAAAAGTGCCTGGAACCCTCACAGTTTCTACTTGGGGCAGTTTCTCTTTGCTCATCTCCCTGTGTTACAGTTCGTGTCTGGGCTCTGGGTTCGTGTATCACATCCTCTGACCTCGTTGTCAAGGGTCCAGGGCCACCTGGGAGTCCTCACTGCATTCACACTGTCTTGCAGGATGCGTGACACATAGAGGGTGCTGACTCACCAGGTAAGGCGAGTGCATGAGCCCAAGGTCCCTGGCTCAGGATCCAAAAGCAGTGAGTTTAAGAGTCTTTTTTTTTTTTTTTAAAGATTTTATTTATTTATTTGACCGAAAGAAACAACTGTGAGAGAGGGAACACAAGCAAGGGGAGTGAGAGAGGGAGAAGCAGGCTTCCTGCTGAGCAGGGAGCCTGATGTGGGGCTCGATCCCGGATCCCGGATCTCCCGGATCTCCGGGATCATGACCTGAACCGAAGGCAGTCGCTTAACCAACTGAGCCACCCAGGCGCCCCAGTGAGTTTAAGAGTCTTGAAGAGCAAGGGCAAGTGTTTGATCCATGGCCTTCCTTCCACCCACCCATTGGCTAAAGTAGGCAAAGTTTGTTTCCCTGTGTGATCACTTGTCACTCTTTTTCTGTCTTTGTATGATGACTGATGGGGGCATTTCTTTGAGTAGAGAAAAAGGTACGGTCCGGACAGATTTGGCTGTGATGCAATGTGTTTGCATTCACAGTTCAGAGGAATCAGTGGAAGGATCTTCTTGTCATTTCTCTAGCTGTCTCTGCCAAAGAATTTATAGGGCATAAACATGATATGCTGTATTAAAAAAAAAAAAAGTCAGGGAAATCAGCCAAACTCTGTATACCACGTTCTTCTGAATTTCTTATAACATAGCCCATCAGGCAGAAGGAGGGCCTGCTCCCTCTGCTCATCTCCCCAGGATGTTGGACACAGTGTTTCCATTGAGATTTGGGGAGCACTTTGGAGTAGCTTTGAAGTCTTATTGTAGAGCAAAGGTGAACTGGAGTGGGGGAAAACTAGTAAAGAGAGGAGGTGTGCTCTCTTGTGTTCATTTATTCTTCTGGTCACTCTCATAAAAATCATTCATTCATTCACAAAATGAAATCTACTGTAATAGTTTTCTAAATGTCTGAGGAGTGCTTTTGTGCCCAAAAAGAACGTTGTAGGATTCATTAGGTTTAATTTTTTTTTTTTTAAGATTTTATTTATTTGATAGAGATCACAAATAGGCAGAGAGGCAGGCTCCCCGCTGAGCAGAGAGCCCGATGTGGGGCTCTATCCCAGGACCCTGAGATCATGACCCCAGCCAAAGGCAGAGGCTTAACCCTCTGAGCCATCCAGGCATCCCTATGTTTCACTTTTCAATTTATTAAAGTTTTGATTTTTAAACCTAGGTTTTCTTATAAATCTCACCTATAAATCAAGGATTTTTGTATACATTAAGATGATTTCCACTTGTTATTTGATTAGTACTTTGTTAATTTAGATTGGACAAATTGAATTTTGACAATTAGTACTGTTTGGAAACTTGGATAATTAGGTTCCTTAAATACTTTAGACTGTGTTTCTAAGTTTAAGATGCCTGGGTTCCTCAAGTTCTTCAAACATCTGACAGGGTGCACTTACTGGCGTTAACAAGTAAAATCTTTTAAGCACTTAACTCTTGCAAATCAAATAAACTAAAGTTAAAATGTCATAAATTAAGTTTTCTTAAACACTGTAATTCTTTTTTACAGGCTGACTCCCAGTCCTTAAGCCTTTCATCTTAAAAATCTCAAATCAAATTGAGGACTCATTTACAATTGAAATCAGAGGACTGTTTTTATTTAGATTTTTTAATATGCCCCCATATTCTTTTAAAACTATTATAAATATACAGAGTTTATCCCATTGATCACAAAAACTTCATCCTGTACTTAAGAACGTATATTATGATTTACTCCCTCAGCTCCCCTCCTCTTTTTAAACTTTCCAAAGGATTTAAAGTCATTTGCTTCCAAAAGGGGAATATGCTTGTCATCTCCATTGGGCTCCAAACCATCGTACCGGTTCAAGGGTAAGAACCAGGGGTGGTCACATCGTATTCCAGAAGGACTGTTTCTGAGCCATAGCTGGATACACTGTGGTTCTTTCTGCTGTGTCCCCCGGGTCCCCTGAGGCTCTTAGCTGGAATCTCATTTCACCACACAGCAAACACAGATCCTCTGTGTTTCTTTCGCAGTTCCTTTTCAATTCATTTCTGTAACCCCTTCCGACATTGCTTACCGGATCTGGGTCAGTGGACTTTGGTACCCTGGGTGCGGGTTGCACCTAATTTGCCTTTGCCACTCAACTGGATGCAACTAATGTTCTTCCTGCCTGGATGACTTCTGCATGCTTTCTATGTTTTTTCCTGTCGGACTCTTCAGCCACATGTCTGCGGTCACTTTACAAACCAATGGCAGTTCCCCATTCAGTAGCATGAGTACACCAAGTGACAGAACCTGAAGCAAACGAGTTTTGAGCAAAAGAAAGGAATTTATTAATTCTCACTTTCAGCCTCTCAGGGGGTGCTTCTCTCTTCCCAGGGCCTCAGGTATGGCTGGATAGAGACACTCATGTGACGTCATTCCTCTCAGCTCTGCTTCCCTCTGTGCCAGCTGCCTTCTTGGGTAGGTGAGGGCAAAGTGGCCGGTGGAGGTCCAGAGTCGTGCTCCGTTCTTCTCGGCATCTTCTGTGTGGTCGTGCATGTGGAGGGAGTGCTGTCTTAGGCCAAGTTAAAGAGACCATTCCAGCACTTGACATCTGTTCAGAAGTTTGTGGACGCTGTGAATATCTAAGAGGCGCACAGAAAAGCCAGCGTCTAGCCCACTTTCCCTCGTTGGGGCAGAACCATTATCACAGGGCAGCCACTGCAAGGCCTTCACCTTCGAGTCCCATCTTGGAACTCACTGACTCTGATGCTGGTGACTCGTAACCACTTACACCCTAATTCGGAGGAAAGGGCAAGTCTGAAGTAACCAATTTTTGCATCCGAACAGACTTGCCAGTATCCCAAAAGATCCAGAAGGGAGGGAGGCATGGCTAGTTCTCCATATGCAGGGACGGCTGGTTTCTGACTGAAAGACCACTCCTGCTCAGCCTGGTCTGCTCTCGGTGTCACTGCACCTTTGCCCTCATCCCTGGGGTCCCCGTGCCCACCTTCCATGGCGGCAGTCCCCGGCTTCTCCCCATCTGGGCTGGTTCGGTCAGGGTAGCCCTGAGATGCTCCGGGCACCGATGAGGGAAGCAGCATGTGTACAATAAGGGCCACATTCCCCTCTGGAATGACAGCTTGGTCTTGAAAGGCTTTGTGGGAGGAACGGGTACAATTTCAAAGCAAAAACTCCGGGGCTTGGATTCATGAGCATCTCTTACTGATTTTCTGCCTTCTCCCTGCCAGCCACACTCCTCTCTTCAATCCTCTTTCTTCTTCCCTGGATTATAGGAAATTTTAGATATAGTAAATTGCTAAGCCCAGAGAGCAGACGCAATTAAAGACTCCTGTGACCTTTTTTTTTCTTTCTTTTTTTTCTTTTAAATCATCGTGAGAGCCAACCTGGGTCCTTTTCCATCTTTTAGGTCCTGCTCCCTCCAGCAGAGGTACATGGTCGCCAGCCTAAGGCTGTCATCCAAATGTCCCCCGTAAAGGAACTGAGGCATAGGAGTGCTGACTTGTCAAAGACTGAGCTGGGGGAAGAAGACTGAACTCCAGTCCACAGCTAGTGGCTCGTTGTTGTCGAGCGTGTCCTATCTGTCCTCTGCAAAGGAGTTCAGCCCAGAGGGTTTGATAAGCATGTGCTGTGCACCTGGAGGTAGAGGGGACATGGCTCCTGAAGGGGTGATGTTGACATTGCCGCAGCATCGCCTCCTCCTGGAGGTGGGAGCGTGGCGGTGGCCCGTGGGTAAGACCCCGCCAGCCTCGGTTTCCTCCCGAGACAGGGAACCACGTCCCGTTGTGGCGAGCACTGACAGCTGACATGGTGGGAAGTCCTTTGGCATCACAGTAAAGGGGGCGGCTTGGGAGTCAGGATGGCTGCATCCAGGTCCTGGTCCATCTTTTACAGCTGTCTGGGCTAGTGCAACCTTGCCTGCTTTCTTTCTTTTTTCTTTTAAAGATTTTATTTTAGGGGCACCTGGGTGGCTCAGTTGTTAAGTGTCTGCCTTCGGCTCAGGTCATGAACCCAGGGTCCTGGGGTCGAGCCCCGTGGCTTGGCAGGAAGCCTGCTTCTCCCTCTGCCACTGCCCCTGCTTGTGTTCTCTCTCTCTGTGTCTCTCTGTCAAATAAATAAAATCTTTTTTTAAAAAAAAATCTTATTTTATTTTAGAGAGCACATGCATGAGCGAGGTGGGGAAGGGAACAGAGGGAGAAGGAGAGGGGAAATGATCTCAAGCTGACTCTGCTCTGAGTACAGAGCCCGATCCCAGCTCGATCTCATGACCCCAAGACCATGACCTGAGCCGAAACAAGATTCAGGTGCCTGACCAATTGAGCCACCCAGGCACCCCACCTTCCTTACCTTTCTAAGCCTCAGTGTCTCCACCTGTACAATAGAACAAGATTACTTACCTTTTCCACTCGATCAAGTAGATCAGGTTACACTTGTATTGGAAACTTACTTTGTAGTTTACGCGACTTCTCCCATGAGTTTCAATCTATCAAGTATTTACTGAGCACTGGCTGTATACCTGCCGCACTGCAAGCAAACAAAGGAGAAGATGCGGCATGCTTGGTTGGGGTATGGGAGGTGGGCGCTGTAGATACAGGGACAAGGGGAGGCCTTTCTGAGGCAGTGACGCTTGATGAGGCATGGGGCACATCCAGGAGGAAGGACGACAAATGTGGAGTCTCAAACACCAGAACCCTGTTGGCATAGAAGGAACAGCAGCCCATGCAAACTGGAGCCAGCAGGCGACGAAGAGGCGGGCATGGGCCAGGTTGGAGGCTCTTGGGCACCAGAGTGAGGGGTTTGAGGTCTAAGTGCCTGAGAAACCCCTGGGGGGTAGTAAGCGGTAGAGCCATAGCATGTGATTTGTGTTTCAGAAGGATGGTCTGGGCTACTGTGAGAACAGATTGTTAAGGAGGAGTGGGGCATGGAGCCCAGCGGCCTCTTCGTGGTCGCCTGGGCAGAGCTGAGAGCCTCTGGGAGAGCGGCCGAAGAGGTGGAAGGCTGGGCACGTGGGGATGCATTTTGCAGGTAGACATGGTAGGACCAGAGGATGGGGTAAACATCGTGGTGGCCATGGGAGATGAGGAGAAAGAAGAACCATTGCTTGGTATGGATGACTTGAGTGGTACGGATGACCTCAGTGGGTTGGGAAATGAACTCTATTTTAGATGTATCCTGGGATGCTATTAGACTTAGAAGTGTTAATAGAACTGATAGGTTTCTGCTGACTTCTGAGGCTTTCCTTCCCTTGGCATTTCACTCCAGGAGTGGAGTGCTGAGAATTCACAGAGCAGTTCACCTCTGCCCTCTGACCCCCAGGGAGAGTCTTTGCTTCCAGCAACAGTCCCCAAGCCCACCGCTCTTCCTGTGCCACTAGGTCCGGGAAGTAGCCATTGGCTTCTGCAGAGTTCCCAAGAGGGCCTTGAGGATGGGGTAGGAGGCAGGTAGTGTTGTCAGCCGCCTCTGCCCAGGAGAGCACCCTCCATGCGGCCCATCTCAGCCACTTCGCCCAGCTGGCAATCCAGAACAACACGGATAGAGGGTGCCCTGGAGATAAGTCACATTAGAGGCAAAGAGCTCTGTCTGGGGCTTTATGACCCCGGGCGCCTCCGGGGCTGGTATGCACTTGTCTGTACTGCTCGCCCGAGCTGGCCCAGCGGGAGGTTTTGTGCTCAGGATGTGTTTGTCTCGGCAGCTGGGATGACAGCAGCTCGGTCAGCAGCGGGATCAGCGACACCATAGACAACCTCAGCACCGATGACATCAACACCAGCTCCTCCATCAGTTCCTACGCCAACACCCCTGCCTCCTCCCGCAGAAACCTGGATGTGCAGGTAAGCAACAGGCTCCTGCAGCCACCACTGCCAGCAGGGAGCCTTGGACTTGAGGACCAGGGGGGGCCGTTTGGGGTGAGCTGCATCCCCAGGTCTGGGAGGTGAGGCCTGATCACCTGCTCGCTGCCTGAGCCCTCCTCTCACTAGCCTTGGCCTCCACCTGCAGGGAAAGGGTGTCAGGCGATGGGGTACTAGAAACAGAAATGGGGAAGCCTCGCCGTTGTCTTTGAAGGTCTTGATAAAACCGTATTTCCTTCCCAGGCTTTCGTTTCAGAATCTGTTTTTTGTTGGTTTTGTTTGTTTGTTTGTTTTGTTTTTTTAAAGAGGACACTGGACTTATTTGGTCATTCTTAGCCTGGAGTGTGTGTCCCCTTCTAGCCACAGTGAGCCACCACTGTCCAGGGTACAGAGTGATGGGATGGGAGTGAGCATTGACGATTTCGGGCCAAAAGACCAGTATGCCCTGCCCAGAGGCTGGGAGCTGTGGGTCTGAAGGTCACGTCCTCGTGCTTTTTGTTCATTGGCTTATGGCATCACTTTCCTTTTAAACCAGTTTTCATGTCAAGTTTTATTTATTTTTATTTATTTATTTTTAAAGATTTTATTTATTTATTTGACAGTGTGTACAAGCAGGGAGAGCAGCAGGGGGAGGGAGAAGCTGGCTCCCACTGAGCTGAGATCCCGAAGTGGGGCTCAATCCCAGGACCCTGGGATCATGACCTGAGCCGAGAAGGCAGACACTTAACCGACTGAGCCACCCAGGTGCCCCGATTCCACGTCAGATTTTTTTAAAAATTGCATCTTTCACATGAAAATAAGATTCTGGTTTTTCTTAAAGACCAGAATATATTGCTTTCTTGAGCCTATGTTCTCCACATGGCAACAATCAATGGGTGTCCAAGTGTCTGCCCTTTTCCGACAGGGAGCCCTTGTCCCAGCATGTCCCAGCTGCTCCTGGCCAGCTGCCCCCTCCAGTATACCTGCCACACCCCAAGGTGCTGGAGTTTTCAATCCCTGCTTTAAAACTCGGAGACCGTATGTCTCAGAGACTGTGCTCCCTTCTGTTTGCCTCCAGTGGTTTCATGTGGGTGCTTTTGCTCACCCTCACAGTGCTCCTTCGTGGGCAGAAGGTTGGTTCTTGCAAACCCATTTTACTGGGAGAAAAGTGAGGTTCCATCCTCATAGCCAGTCCCCAAGTTGGGACTGACTGGTGCAAGCACTGGTCAGCCATGGTGGCAGTGGCTCCTTGGCCTGGGATCTTCACGATGGGCTCTTCCCACTGGTGGGGACCACTGCCTCTGGTGAATTCACATGAAGTTCTGCTTGGGACACAGTCACCCCGAAAGGCCTGGGGGAGGGCAGAACAGACACTGCCCTCTTCCTTCACTCCCCTCCATACCAGCTTCCTTTCTCTCTTGTTTCTCTGCAAGGCAGGAGGTTCTTTGGAAATTTCTATACTTTGAAAGATTTTTTGTTTGTTTGTTTTTTGTTTTTATTTTTATTTATTTATTTTCTAGTTCCTTTTTTTTTTTTTAAGATTTAATTTATTTATTTGCTGAGAGAGAGATCACAAGTAGGCAGAGAGGCAGGCAGAGAGAGAGGAGGAAACAGGCTCCCTGCTGAGCAGACAGCCAGATGCGGGCCTCGATCCCAGAACCCTGAGATCATGACCTGAGCCAAAGGCAGAGGCTTTAACTCACTGAGCCACGCAGACACCCTTTTTTTGTTTTTAGAGGACAGGGCTAAATAAAGAACATGTCAGAGTGTGGGAATACTTGTGTCCCACAGAAATGTGGACATTGACTGCCTGAGGAAATATGTTGGGTGTTGCCTCTGGGATTGCCTGTGACTTCTTGAATTTGCACTTTCTCCAGAATTTCTAATTATTTTTGTGTGAGAGTTGAATTGTGGCGGTGGTGGTGAAGAAAAAACCACTACCCAAATGAAGGAGGCGATGATAATATTCTATATCTTGATCTGAGTGCTAGTCATGTAAGTAGGTTAATTTTATAAAACCTATTCAGGCCATAATAGACTTAACATTGTACATGGAGTATATGAATGCTATACCTCATTTTAAAAAGGGTGATTTAAAAAAAAAAAAAAAAAAAACCATGCCTAAGCCACATTGCTTGAGAGTGATCGCTGTTTGATCAGTGATTAGACACAAGTTAGAAACAAAGCCAGCCTGTGTCCCTGGCACTTACCCCCCACCCCGCCAACTTTTTTTCTTTCCTGGTGGACACTAATTTCTTTTTTTTTTTTTTTTCTGAGAGCTTTTTAATTTCAGGATAACAATAACAAGGTTTTAGACTCTCCTTACATGCTGAGGTGGGAAACCAAGAGAGGGGAGAGACCCACAGACGGGTTTGTGGGGGGAAGGGGAGAGGGAGGAAGAGATGAATAAATCAATAGGTTTCTCTTTTGTTTACTTTGGAGGTAGGAAGACTCTTACTTTGAGATGCAGGCTGAGCCAACAAATCACTGTTAGAAGAATCTCCTCTTTGTTTCCCTCCCACAAAGGTGGGACTGACATGTGTTTTCCACACTGATCCAGAGTAAACATCGGGGATTTACAAATGATTTCTTATCTGATAGACTCAGATTTGGTCAACCCAGTGCCCCCTCCTCTTTGATCAGTTCTTTGCTTTCATCTAGAAAATGTCACATCAGAGAAGGTTCAAGAATATGGCCCAAAACATGTCTTTCAGTCAGGTTCAGAAGGTGGATCTCAAGGAATGGAAGGGGTTTAATATTCGTGGGGTTGGTTTGTTTTTGTTTTTGTTTTTGCTATAAAACTACCTGGGTTTAAAATATTGGAATAAAAACTACTGGCTTAGTTACTGAGATTCGCAGGGAGGTGGGTTCTCTGACATCCCTTTGTTCCTGTCCAGGGAGTATCTCCAAATATCTAAATCAGCGTAAATTGCAGCCACATCCCCTCCTCCCCTCATCCCACTCTTTAGAAAGCTAAGGGCCATTACTCCTCTCAGAGCAGCACCAGGCAACGGGAAGATGTGTGCTGCCATCATTCCCCAGGGCTCGTTCGGGTTTCTGTCACAGACCTGTTTCCCCCAATAACGGGGAGTGCACAGTGTCCCAGGCGAGGCAGGGAGCCAGGCAGGAAGAAGCGGCTCAGCAGACGGGCTGGGAAAACGGGTAGAGGATAGGTTGGCTGGCCAGGTTTGCACATTGGAAAAGCTTCTGAGGAACAGCTAGAAGGAAATCCATCCAAGGAACAGGGAAGTTGTGGTCCAGAAGCCTAAGGAGCAGCCCTGTTAGAGCAGGTCACAGAGGAGCTGTCCTTGGGAGACAAGGGCCCCCTCTGTCTCTGAGTGACTGTCCTCCTCGAGGATGCTGAGGGGAACTGAGGGTGCCCACAGCAGGACGTGCATGCCCAGATGTCCGACCCCAGGCCTCCGATCACGGCTCCCCAGCAGGGCAGAGAATCTCCTAGCTTGAGGTCTTACCACCTTTCGACGAACTTCTACCATGAGGACTGGTGAGTCTGGCTGGACAGCCAAACCAGGTTGCGGAATCAGGAAGAAGAGGGTGACTCCGGGTTCTGTGGCATCCTCGGAGAAGCTGATCAGCCTCTAAGTCCCTACTTCCTGGTCCGTAAAATCACAGGAATTAGATTTATCTCAAAGGAGGAGTGTGGTCGTGATGTGGAAATATTTTATCTGAACATGCTCTCGTGGTGTCTCATTCTTGGTAGGTACTCGGGAGTTTCTTTTTTTTTTCTTCTTTCCTTCCTTCCTCTGTATTACCTGTCCCTCTGCCTCCCTCCCTTCATTCATGTCAGTAACCAAAGTTTGACTGTGTTCTTAACATATCTAGCAATTCATTTCATATTTTGCAGCATTTTGGGGGGACAGCGTGTTGGTGGCAGAGGACTCATAACAAGCACCTCTCTCCCCCACGTGATCATCTGTCCATTCATGTCCTTGGTCATTCAGTATTTCCCCTCAGTGTGTGGAAATTTCCATTCCAGGTGCCAAGATACAAAGAAGCGCCTATCAAAATTCCTTTCATTTTCACTGCCTGTGGAATTTTTAATATATAAGGGGAGGAAGATAATTCCATATGAGCTTAATCTTTTCTACTCAAGGAAATAAAATTCTGATTTCTGTGGCAGGGATTCCTGTCCTGTGTGAGGCCTCGAGTGAGCCTGGAGCTCTCTGGCTGTTCTCTGGGTGCTGGTCTGGATTCAGGGGTAGGGTTTGGCTCGGGGGTAGGGACAGATGCCCCTTCTTCTCACCTGTTGGGTGCTGCTGCTTGTGCTATAAGCAAGTCACTTTCCTTCTCCCCCCACCCCATACTTTCCTGGTCTGTCAAATATGGATAACAGGACAAGCTCAGAGGGTTAGATGAGCTAATAAGGTGTGCAGAAGGACACAGTGCTGGCCTAGCAAGAGAAGTGGCAGGAGATAATGCTGATGCTGACAATTGTTTCTGCGATGACCACAGTTGAGACTTGAACCTGTTCAGCGTCTTGATGTGCAGGGATGTGGGCATGAAGAGGGCAGTGTCCTGGCTTCTAGACGCTTGTGGCCCAAGAGCAGGAAAACAATGACCTTGTTCACACTCGTGCAGGACAAAAATGGAATAAAGACCACCAAGTGCTGGGTTTTCAGAGGTGGGAGAGTTGGTGAAAAAGAACCACTGTGTGAGTCTGTCCACATTGACAGTGACAACTGTCTACCCTCTAAGACTCCTGTCTCTTGCACCTCCATTTTATACACAGGTCATGACCTTAGAGGAGGTGACCCACTCCCTCACACTTAGAGGAGGGAGCACCCAGTACGTACATGCAAACTCCGAGCCCATGCTGTC
Organism: Spilogale gracilis; assembly: GCA_004023965.1. Classification (NCBI taxonomy): domain Eukaryota; kingdom Metazoa; phylum Chordata; class Mammalia; order Carnivora; family Mephitidae; genus Spilogale; species Spilogale gracilis. Next base: position 45,904 of record PITA01004375.1, read on the forward strand.
CCCTGCACATCAGGCCATGTGGTCCCTCAGCAACCTGGGCCCTCAGTGGTGAAGTCTGCAGAATTTCAGGCCTTCTTCCAATCTATGCTTGGTTGTTTCCCTACCTTTCCCCAGGGATGTTGAATGAGTAAGTAGACTTCTAGGTAGGGGCAATAAGAAAATCTTTCCAAAATTAGGTGCCATTGGAAATGAGAACAACTGATGAAGGCATGGAGAGCCAAAGGACGGGTACAGCTCTTTGTAGGAAGGTGTGCTGTTAGCCTTCATGTGTCAGCTTTGGGAGCAGAGAGGCTGAGAATTTCCCATCCTTTTTTTTCTTTTTTAAATATTTTATTTATTCATTTGAGGGAGAGAGAGTGAGAGTGAACTTGAGCTGAGGGATAGGGGCAGAGAGAGGGAGAAGCAGACTCCTCACTGAGCAGGGAGCCCAACGTGGGGCTCGATCCCAGGACTCCAGGATCACGACCCAAGCCAAAGGCCCAATCAACTAAACCACCCAGGTTTCCCACTTTTTCATCTTTTGATCCCTAGTGGTAGAACAAGGAACATGATCTGGCACATAAACCAGGAAGGTTTTGTTAAGGAATTGTGAACTTAAAACCAATAGAATGTCCCAGGCCTGTTACGCAGAGTAGAGCTGGGAAGGCTACTGCCCTGGACCAAGTTGGGACTGTGCTGGTGGCTGGCTATTTATTCTTTCTAGTGGGGAGATCCATGTCATAGTCGTGGGCCAAGACCATGTGCACTCTCTCTGCCACTGGGTAAATCGGAGTTTGGGGGTTGCACCCAGAGGCTGGGCTGGAGCCGCTCAGGGGCTGGAGTTGGGCACAGCCAGCCAATATGGAAAGAGAGTCACTGAGTGTAGGTGTCATGTGAGGTGCTACTAGGCATGTGGAAATGTCTCTTGTCCTTGGACGTACTCTCCAGGAAGGCAATGTGGCATAATTCTTAAAATCTGGGCTCTGCATTTAAGAGTTCCTAGACTCCTTGGATCTCCGTTTCCTCACTGGGTGGTCTTGAGAGGTTTTCTTTTCTACTCTGTGCCTCAGTTTTCTTAGGTAAAATTGAAATATGAACTGCAACTTCCTCATGAATTTTTATTGAGAATTTAATTAAATGATACATGAGAAGCACTTTGGCTCAGTGTGTAGCATATACTAAGTGCTTAATAAATGTTCATTGTCACTGCTACTCCTCTTAGCATCACTACAATCTGATTAGGGATAATAAGGGATAGGAACATGCAAAGAAAAACTAATACAGTAATCCAGAATGTAGTTAAGTGCTAAGTTTTCAGTATTTCCTGGAGTGTGTTGGAATGTGTCCAAATGTCCTTGAACAGAAGCTCCAGAGAGTTAATGACTTGTACTTGTTCTTATTCATTTACTACAATGGGGTCCCAGGCACCATAAGGTTGCCCGGCATATGGTGGCACCCAGGAAGCCTTTGTGGATTGAATGTTTCTAAAGGTACTCTCTTTCCTGTCTCAGGACCTTTGCATGTGCTCTCCCCCTGCCTGGCATGCTCTTTCCTAAACTCTTCTCAGTAAGTTCTTTCTCACGCTTCAGGGCATTTTCAGAAATGCCTTATCTGACCACCATGCCCCATCCTCCTCATCATCAACTAAATTACATCAGTATATTTCTTTCTCTTACTCCTTGTCCTTTTTCTTATAAAATTTCGTAATTTGTAATTATTCCTTTATTTGTATTTACTTATCCAACCTCTACCTCTTTCACAGGATCGTAAGCTGCAGAAGGGATGGGACTTAATCTGACCCTCGGATCCTCAGGCCTTCCCTGGTGCCTGGCAAATGGCAGGCTTGAGGAACTCTGGTTGACTAGAAGTGCTTAGAGGGAGGAACACGAGCTGGAGTAGTTGGGATAGGGAGTGGGTAGCTGGAGCCTCAGCTCATCCATAAAACTGAGATAAAGGCAAAGCTACGTATTGTCATGATGCTCCTTGACCAGAGAGTGGTTGGGGTCGGAGATCGTTTTGTCGAAGTGTGCTGTACCTTGAAGAGCATGAGTTCGTTGGTTCCCTCCTTTACTGGAAATTGATGGAGCTCCCACTCTGTATTCAGATGCGGGAACACCCTGTCTGTGTCCCTTGCCAGAGCTGAATGGGGAGCTGCCCACAGTCAGGGTGTGAGTCTTTAATCCCCCTCCTCCTTTGGGGCCTAGTACCCGGAGGAACTCAGTATAGTTTTGAGGAATGACCAAAGCAACAAAGGCACCATGAGGTGGCTGTGATGGAGGACTGGAATTTAGGAGGGGTGCGGGGTTGAGGGGGGAGAGAGAGGAAGGCACGGATACTAGTGCTACTCTAGGGGGAAAGGTGCTAGGCCGGATTCTTGCCGGGTAGTCACTCTAATTCCTGCCCTGCTGGCGTTGCCCACTGTTGGTGGTCAAGTATAGCAAATGCAGGCCTTGCCACTCAGTGTGGCCAGCCTAGAGTGTTGCTGACTCCCACCCGCATTCACCACACTGTCTCTCCCTCCTGACATCCCCTTGGACTGGCCCCAGTCCCCTAGGGAGACCCCCAAAGCATTCTGGTTAGCTTGTTCCTTTTCACTGGAATGAATCATTAACATCACACTTCTGTCCCCTCCTGGGTTCCATGGCCAGCAGGTCAGGGCTCTTCCAAAGAAAGCTAACTAATTATAGCCCTTGTCTGAACCAAATCCCGCAAGAGGAGCAAAGCAGTGGCACATAAATGGAGCGGGTGGAAGCCGGCACCCCTGGCCTTGGAGGGCTGTTTCATCCCAGCCCCTCTTTCTCTCTCTGATCTGCGTGGAACTAGCAGCCACCCTTGCCTGCTCAGTCAGTGTGTGAGACTGCAGCGCTGTGCTATATGCAAAAATCTCGCTGCCGGTGGAGTGATAGGAAGACAGCAGAACAAAGGGAATCAGGCCAGGAGGCTGGATGCTGGATGAAGAGAGGTCTCCGGAGTTTGAAGCGCTTGTCGCCAAGTGGCAGAGAGTTGGTGGCTGAATTCTTGCCACATCTCGGTCTGCTCATGTTTCTCCTCTGTGGGGCTCTGTCCCCTTTTTCCCCAGCCTCCCCTTCTCTCCCTCTTCCCTCCCTTCTAAGACATAGTTATATTCTGTAATTTCCTCCAGCCAAAAAAAAAAAAAAATCAGGCTTTCTAGCAAGATAACCAGACTGTAAAGGCCCAGACATTTTCAAGTAGTCATCTGTCATCGTATTGGCGTTCTTGCCATGGGCTGAGGGGCTCCTGGCCAGGGATTCTACAAGGACTAACTCAGAATCTCATCCACAGACCGACGCTGAGAAGCATTCACAGGTGGAGAGGGGTTCCCTGTGGTCAGGCGATGATGTCAAGAAGTCAGACGGAGGCTCAGACAGCGGCATAAAGATGGAGCCCGGGTCTAAGTGGAGGCGGAATCCCTCGGATGTGTCTGACGAGTCTGACAAAAGCACGTCGGGCAAGAAGAATTCGGTCATCTCCCAGACGGGCTCGTGGCGGCGAGGCATGACCGCGCAAGTGGGCATCACTGTGCCAAGGACGAAGGCAGCTGCCCCAGCAGGCACACTCAAGACCCCGGGGACCGGTGAGTACGGGGCTGCACTGCCTCACATCTGCTTTTCTTGGTCAGGAAACCAAAGCCCGCAGTCACTTGAGCAAGAACTTCAGTCCCCATCAGTGCTCAGATATTTCTTCTTCGAGTTTAGACTCTGCTAATAACTAGCCTTTGGAAAGGTTCGCATCCCTATGTTTTCCCCAGGGGAAAGAGGTAAATGTGCAAGCCTCGAACTGTGCGGAGAGTTCAGCTGCCGAGGGGTACGGAGTAGGTTTAACCAGGTGCTGGGGAAGAGCCCACATGCCCGCTTGTGGGCTTTCAAGGGCATGAGTTTACGAGCTGCCGTTCTGTGAAGTTCACATTGCCCGTGATTTAGGGATGTGTGTAAACAGGATAATGTTTCTGCAGGAAGGCAGAGATGCCCCTTGAAAATGTTAAGGAGAGCCTTTTAATGGCCAGAGAAGGAGGAAAGGTCAGTAGAGGGCAGGATCTCTTGCCGAGACATACCAGCAATTGGCTGGCTTTGCTTTGTTCTGGGTAAGGAAGGCTGCTTTGCAAATGAGCGGAATCATTGACGTCTCCTAGAAGGCTCACAGTGACAGTAGTAGGCTAGATGATCTTTATAAAAAGCTTTTTCCTTTGCCTCCCGAGGCTACTGCTTTCCCCAAGGAAAAGGTGAATCAGTTTCTTGGAGGAGGGGTGGATTGTAAGCAGATGGGGCTGTTCGTGCTGGTTTCTTGTGTGCTCGCTAACTTGCTGCTTTCTCCCGTAGGAAAAACAGATGATGCAAAGGTGTCTGAGAAAGGAAGGCTGTCTCCCAAAGCCTCCCAGGTGAAGCGCTCCCCATCAGACGCAGGCCGCAGCAGTGGTGACGAGTCCAAAAAGCCCCTCTCCAGCAGTTCCAGGACCCCCACTGCCAATGCCAACAGTTTTGGGTTCAAGAAGCAGAGCAGCTCTGCCGCTGGGGTGGCCATGATCACAGCCAGTGGGGCTACGGTCACCAGCAGATCGGCCACGCTGGGCAAGATCCCCAAGTCATCTGCACTCGTCGGTCGGTCCACTGGCCGGAAGACGAGCATGGACGGGGCTCAGAACCAGGACGATGGGTATCTGGCTCTCAGCTCCCGGACCAACTTGCAGTACCGGAGTTTGCCAAGGCCCAGTAAGTCCACCAGCCGCAACGGGGCTGGGAACAGGTCTAGCACCAGCAGCATCGATTCCAACATCAGCAGTAAGTCCGTGGGCCTGCCGGTGCCCAAGCTGAGGGAGCCTTCCAAAACGGCCCTGGGCAGCTCTCTGCCCGGTCTGGTCAGCCAGACGGATAAGGAGAAAGGCATCTCGTCCGACAACGAGAGCGTGGCTTCCTGTAACTCGGTGAAAGTGAACCCAGCAGTCCAGCCTGTGTCCAGTGCGGCTCAGGCGACGCTCCAGCCAGGGGCTAAGTACCCCGACGTGGCCTCTCCCACACTCCGCAGGTAAGCGGCTCAGCGGCGCTGAGCAGAGCTCAGCCATTCTGTACTCAGCTCGTGATTTTCCCGTGTGGGGAGGAAAAACCTAAGTGTCTGAATCAGTCATCCTGGGTTCAGATCCTGAGTCCACCTTAATCAGTCACCATGAATTCTTAACAATTTTATTTCAGTTTTCTCATCTGTAAAATGGGAACACCTACCTGAGATTTCATGTGAAGATTAACCTATATAGCCATATGTGGCCCATAGTAGGTGCTCAATCAGAGCTAGCTCCCATCCAAGATGGGATCTTAATATTCCCCTAGATCCCGGGTGAGTGTATGAGGAGAAGGCAGAGGCTCTTTTCTCCACCCTTATCTTATTAATTCTGTGGCTGAGATTCTTCATCGTTATGCCAGACCATGAGCCCAGCCAGATCCTTCTCTCAGCTAGCCCAGCATCCCCCCCCACATACTTTTTTATATTGCATGCTTAATTCCAAATTTGTTTCTGAAATTTTAGCTTTCTTAAAAAAAAAAACCTTTTAAAACAGAATTGTTTCTGAAAAAGAGAAATTGATTTCTTATTCCCTTAAAAAGACATTTTCGTGCATTTCCACGTGGAATGGAAATTTTTATGTGAAAACAGTGTTTTGAAAAGCAGTTTCTTTTTGAATGTATACAGCTTTTGCTTGCTCATGTTACCTCATTGTCCTATCTACTGGACGATCCTCAAACTCTAAGGGCATAGGACAATGCTTAACTTAACTTCCCAGGAAATAGCTTATCCTAAGAAAGAGTGTTAAGTCCCAGATAGAAAATTAAGTAGTGAAAAGTAAAAATTATGTGCACTTGTACATATTTGGGGATGAATAGGAATGTTTGAAAAGACTTCAGAAGAAGCCTGCCACGAGAAAGATGTAATGAAGCAGTTCACTGTTCTTTGTCTAGACTTGATTATTAAAATTTCAGTAATGATTATTTTTTCAGGGGAAGGTCCTGCTGGGCTGCTCTTTGTTGTTTTAACAGGTTGCCTTGTAAATGAAAATTTTCTCTGCTTCTTGCCTCAAGTATCATATGTAATATTCACTCTTTGGTATTATAGATTTCCTTTAGTAACTACAAAGGTATTTTACTGGACCCTTAGGCTACTGTTGCAGAATATTTGAAAATGCATGCAGATTCTTGGGTTCTCATTGAACAACTTTCAGCCAATTCCTGCTAATTACATTTTTCCTAAGTCATTAAGAGGTGTTCTCCATTTCCTCTTTGTGCAGTAGTACAGGAAAGAGAAATCTTAGATCAAGTGATAGCTCTCTTTAAATGACTGGAAGGACCAGCAGACAAGAGATTGGGCTTTTTCTTTAGAGTTACATGGAGGAGAATTAGGCGCAACGAGTAAAAGCTAAGAAGATAGATCGGATTTTGGTTTTCTAGTGACTGGAAGGGCTTGACTGGAATGAGTTACCCTTAGAAGTAGTGAGGTTCATTTTACTGGGAGTGTGTAAGTGCCTAGGAGTTTGTAAGCACACCAAAGCCAAGGCTCTACTGACTCTGGTTGTCATCAGGCAAAAAAGTATTTTCTAATCTGTCAGCAGATACTGTAGCGAGGATCGGCTATGTGTGTGTGCATTTGTTTTATGGTAATCCAGATTTGTAAGGACTCCCAGGAGAGAACAAAGATCGGACTCGCACCATGGAGTAGCTGGGTACAGGGCAGCCTGCCCCTCATGACAGGTAGTCGTTTGGTCACTGCAGAGATACACATTCCGCCAGGGTCCGATGGACGGAATCGCTTGCATTCCTAGAGCATGTACCCATCCTTGAACTTGAAGACAGTTCTGCCATTCTTCACAGAACGTCCTGTTGCCAAAGGAAGAGAGAAACCCGTGTGGCATTCCCTGTTTTTCTGACAGCACATCTTGGTCAGCCACGGGGGGATGACATGGAATGGCATTTCTGTCCCCAAGACCCAGTGCACCTGCTCTTATATCTCATGTGCCCAGCAAGATTTCTGCGTAGGTCCTTGGGTGGGACTAGCCTCCTACCTTTCAGTTGGGTGTTCACTTGAGTAGAGATCTGTGAAGACACTTTGCCCAGGCCCCATCCACATCTAGACTTGTGTTCTTCATTAGTTCACGTCATCCTTTGAGGCCAAAGCAACCAAAACATTTGGAGTTGAACTGTCATAAACTGAGTACATGCTTTGTGACAAGGGTCTCAGATACAAAAATGATTAAGACAGCTCTTTTTCCTCTAGACGTTTCCCAGGCTGGGGCAATTTTCTAGTTACCTTATTTATGGAAATAAAGGGAAGCAAGATCTGGGACCACCATGGCTAGGCCTATAGAAAATTATTCCATGTTGCACTTAGGGTCTCGGCGACAGCCTAGAACTTGAAGCTGGAGCCTTGTGTTCTCCTGGTGTCCGGGCCCCTGCTTGGCGGCCTCTTCCATTTTCGTAGCAATGACTGTGCCTCCTCCCAGGATTCTTAGCACTCCTGTCCTTGTGCCCCACTGTACTTTAACAGCTCGGCATCTCTCGTCGCTATCTGTTCAACCCACGTAACCTTTGTCTCTTCAGACTCTTTGGTGGGAAGCCTACCAAGCAAGTGCCCATTGCCACAGCAGAAACCATGAAAAACTCAGTGGTGATCTCCAACCCTCATGCCACCTCGACCCAGCAAGGTAACTTAGAGTCCCCCTCGGGTAGCGGCGTCCTGAGCAGCGGGAGCAGCAGTCCTCTCTACAGTAAGAATCTGGATATCAACCAGTCTCCTCTAGCCTCCAGCCCCAGCTCCGCCCACTCGGGCCCTTCCAACAGCCTCACCTGGGGCACCAACGCCAGCAGCTCGTCCGCGCTCAGCAAGGATGGCCTGGGCTTCCAGTCCGTCAGCAGCCTCCACACCAGCTGCGAGTCCATTGACATCTCCCTCAGCAGCGGGGGAGGGCTGAGTCACAATTCCTCCACGGGCCTCATCACCTCCTCTAAGGACGACTCCCTGACTCCCTTCGTCAGAACTAACAGCGTGAAGACCACGCTGTCAGAAAGGTTGGTGCCATGCGCTCGTCTCTCTCGGGGAGGCACCTTCCGCAAGGCAAAGGCTTTATGTTAGGAATCCCAAGTGTCAGTTCACCTTTGCCTGGGAGGGTGTGCTCTTTCTAACCACTGCTGTCTTTCGGTGGGGGGAACCAGATTGAGATGGAATTCAGCTCATCTGTCCTTCCTGTTACCTTTTCCATCGCAGTTATTCTCAGCGCTTGGAGCTGCTGGCAGTCTCGGGAGGGAGAGGGGCCAGATTTAATGCTCACATTTGAAATGGGAGGTCCTTCCTCCTTGGAGGTCTTTCCATTTTATTCTGTTCATTCATCAGCTGCTTGTTTCCCCCGCACTGTGTCGTGGCGCAGGCAGAGCGGGTGGCAGGAGACGTTTTCAGGCAGTGGGCGGCCTTGGGGCATCACGGCAGACCCCCCCTACAGAACGGCTGCCAGCCCGAGTGGTCAAGAAACTCAAAGCAGCCTCAGGGCCCCAGCTTCCACTGCAGCGTGCTGTGTGTCTAGTTTCTCCCCGGAGGCCAGGACGCCAGGATCCATGCTGGGAATGAGGAAAATGTTCTAATCGTTGTTTGTGTACGACACCTTCCCATTTTTCCCGTCTAATGTTCCTTCTCTTATTTTCTACCTGCTTGGACTTCTAGCCCTCTCTCTTCCCCTGCTGCTAGCCCTAAGTTCTGCAGAAGTACTCTGCCCAGGAAACAGGACAGGTAATGACGTTGTAGGCCGGGGAGCCCACCGAGCCTCCGGGTTCCCCTGTCCATCCGTGTCAAGCCAGACGTCTTGTGTGAGGCTGTTGGCCTGAGGCTTCTGCTTGTGTTTGTGGCTCTGATGTGCGCTGTGACCCCAGACATGCCAGTGAGGGTCTGCTCCACTGTCCCACCCAGCCCTGGAAGTGGGGGAGTCGCGCCAGCCCATCCCTCCCCAGCTTGGGAAGGAAGCTCAGCCGCTTGGACTGGGGCTTGGACTGGGGCGGCCCTCGCTTGCATCTCTGCCCTCCTGTGGCATGCTCCTGCTCCCCGGCTCCCCACCCTTTCTCCCCTCTCTCTCCCCTCCCCCAGCCCAGAAGTGATCTACCAGCCCCTGTGCTGCAGGGCCCTCACCTTTGTCTCCCCTGTCCCTCCTCCCCACGCAGCTGGCTCTCTTCCCTTTGAAAGTCCTTTCCCGCAGTTTGGCTGCTGGGTCCTGCAGGCTGATGTGTTCTGTGTGCCCGTTTCCTGGAATGATCATGAAAAAGAGGATGTGGAGGGTTGAGCTCTACAAACTTAAGAGGCTCGCTTGCCCTGGCTGCCGTGTGGGCCTCAGGGATGGATACTGAGCTCCGGTTGATGGGGGGGGGGGAACCACAGTTTGGGGGGGAGCCACAGCATGGCCAAACACAACAACCAGATGTTCTTTCATGCTAGAAAAAAAAAATTAATGAAAATCCTCTTCACCTCATCAATGGCAAAAACTTTGTTTCTGTCAGACTCACAGACCAAACCTTTAAACCCTTGTTCTTTGGAAATCCAAATGCCTTGACTCGGGCCCAGGGCTCGGCACCGAGCTACACCAATCTAAGAGGGACCTGGAATTCACGTTATTACAGATGAATTCCAACTAATGCAGACTCCTGGCCTCTTGACACCCTCCAGCATGTCCCTCCTCTCCTGTGAAGTCATCGTCAATGGCATTTGGGTCAGAGGTAGGGCTGCTGGCATCTCTGTCTCCGAGAAGCAGTGGTGCTGGTACAAAGCTGGGTGACTGGGCTGCAGGAGGAGTGGGCTCTGGCTGCAGAAGGAGTTTTGCTTTGCACCTGTGGCAAAAGAGGAAGAGTTGGGGTCCAGTGGATGGCTCAGGCCTCCTGGTGCCTCAGGGCTTAAGGTATGTGCTGTTGTCAGCCAGGCCCAGGCTCGGGTTCCTCTTGTTTTCTGTGGATGTGGATGTCTTGCACGTGCCGCTGGATAGAAGGGCGCACTCCCTGCTGCCCTGAGTCTCTTGCTCCAGATCTCCGGCCCCTCCTTAGCCTTTCCCTCCTTCCCCTGCCTGCTCTCCCTGTGCTTCTCTGAAGTTCTCATTTTTGTTTTAACTTCCCTACAGTGACCCGCACCTTGATAGGAACACTTTGCCTAAAAAAGGACTCAGGTATCTGTGCTTCCTCCTTCCATCCGTGCCATCTGGTGTGGCTTTGGGGCTTGGCTGCGTGACTCTCATGGCTGGTGGGGCTGTGGGCTGGGCTGGGGTCCCTGCTTTGGCCACTGCAGCAGGACCCTCTGAATTCAACGGGGGCTCCCCCAACAACCCTCTCATTCTCATCGCTCCGTCTCTTGCCTTTTTTGCTTGGGCAGAAGCTGTGTTTTGTCGGGCCTACTGTGGCGAAAGCCATCTCACGAACAACACCCCTGGGCAATCCCAGAGTAGTGACTGCTACTCCTGGGACCAGCGGGTTCCATCAATGAGCTCTTCACCCTGACCATTCTGTTCATGGCTGTCTTCCAAAAGAAAGGACGAGACTTACGGCACGTTGGTTAACCAGGACATGGGCAGAGGAGAGAAACATTCCCCCCAACTGGGAAAATACTCAACTTTTTGGGCCATAGAAAATCACTAAAGACAGATGCTTTGTCCTTCCTAAGTATTCTCACTGAAAATTGTGCAGTTTTTGGTGCCCAGCAAGACACGGCATGATGATTGGCTTTGGTATAAAGAAAAGACTACCAGGAAGGACAGTCCTTCTATTCATCCTAAGTTGTGGCTCATCTTTAGTGCAAGTCCTGGTTAAGCAAGATGCCATAGGTCACCATTGCTCACGCCATCTCCTTCACTTTGCCAATCACAGGGACTCCGCTTCTAATGCCTGCCCCACGGTCCTACTGTCTGATGGTTGCCGCTGTCATTTCTCCTGCTCTTTAAACACCTCATTCTTCGTAGCATTTGCTTCACCCTGCACTAAGCATTAAGTGCTTTTGCCAAAAAAACCCAAAAAAACAAAAACCAAAAAACTTGGAATGCAGTGTCTCACTGCTGTCATGTATGTCTGTATCGAAAACCTGCAGCTTTTAAGGCTGAGAGCATTCTGAACAATGATGTGAGGTAGGTATGAATGCCGCCCTTCAGTAGGAACTCGAAGAAAGCCAGTTCTGAGAATCTAAGAGTGAAAGTATGGAAAATCCCCCAACAGACATCTTGCGGGAGGAAGTTCAGCACTGTGGCCATAGAGCGGGAGCTGGCAAAGGCCTTTGGTGCTTAACAGTTTTCTTCGTGCCTCCGCGCCTCTGCGGGCTTCTTATCAGCACCTATGCTAATACTAGTTTATGGCCACTCTCAAGATGAGTTCGACATTGACACCCTACTGTTGCCTCTAAATAGTAACTATTTAGGAAACTAACCCCTCTAAAGGGTAATACTTTATGTGTATGTATATAGATAATTTCTTTTTCCCAGTAAATCTATACTATCAAAATGATATAGCTCTGGCTTTTTAAATTGTTTTTTTTTAAAAATCAGTATAGAGATATGTGCTGGGCTATCTTCATGCAGTTGTGTGACCTAGAAAATTATCTGTCCATCACCTGCAGCAAAAACATTAAGGGAGAAAGCTTTTTTGCCCCCTCTCGCTCTGCCTTCCTCCCCCACTACACACTCATGCAAAAATTCTTTTTCTTGAATCAAAAGAATCCCTCTGGTTCTGTAATCAATAGTCGCCTCACAGTAATCTGTGGGTAAGTCCAAAGGTACTCTGGCCCCTGGGCACTTCAGAAATTTGAGATGCTGCCTGTGGGCATGATGAGAAGAGCATGGATTTTGAAATCAGATGTAAAATGGATTGAAATCTCAGCCCGCCTGTGATGCATGGCAGGCCCTCCCATTCTTGGATCGTAAAATGGAGATAATAGCATCTGCCTGCCTAGCTGGGTGGCGGGAGGGAGGGAGGCTTCAGCGAGCTGCCTGAGAAGTCACCCAGCAAACTGCAGACCTCGAATACACCATTACCGGCTGTGCCCCATGATAAATGTGCTGGTGGGCGGCATGACTTCCTTGCACCTGCTGATCTGGGATTTTTTTATGGAGACTTATCGATGGCTGTGTTGCAAACGGCACTTGTCGACGGTGTCATCACACCTCCATGCACGTCTGGTTTCTGATAGGCTAGGACTTACTTGCGCTCAAGAGTGCAGGTGCCATGAGCGATCTAAGTAAAACCTCCTCGAAGCCCCGACAGCAGCTCCTTTCCTTGCCTCAGCCCCATTAAGGTAGAGGCTTTGAAACGACACTTCATGAATCAACATGTTATAGATACGCCCAGGGATGGCTCCTTTGGGCATTTACTGTTCTTGCTCCCTTTATGTATTACCTCCGCACTGAAAAGAGGTGCGATTTTCCCCAAAGGCAGCCAAGTAGCAAGAAAGGTTTGGAGAAACTTTCATAAGTTTCAGGATGTGTAGTGATGTGATTTTTGTTGTTGTTGTTTAAACATCATCTTTGGCTCTGTATTTTCTTTTTTGTCTATTTATTATCAGCTCCCCAGAGTTCATGTGCATAAGCCTCGTTCACAGTTAATGCCAGTGGAATTTCTGTCTATCTAGGTATACTCCCACCTCCCAGCTTCGCACCCAAGAAGATGCAAAAGAATGGTTACGGTCCCACTCTGCAGGAGGCCTGCAGGACCCCGCTGCCAATTCCCCTTTCTCCTCTGGCTCCAGCGTAACGTCTCCCTCCGGAACAAGATTCAACTTTTCCCAGCTTGGTGAGTAGCCACTGATAGTTAGCTGTGTGGGTGATCAGTTCCGGGGAGGAGAGGTTAATCTTGTATTTTGAAGGAGGCCTGTGGTCATCGTCGTGTGGTCATAGCACTCTCCATACTGATCAGTCCTCAGCAGTGTAGCTTTGATTATAGGCAAGTGATAGCAAAAGAGAGAGGAGAGAAAAAATTTTGGTACTCCAATCAGTAATTTATTTATGCGGTTGGTGTAGGTAGGGTTATAGCAAAGAGGAAGCCATTCCATTTTTGAGAAGAATGTATTATTTCTAAAACCTCTGAAGACGTAGGTTTATACCTGAAAAGGTGATAGGCGTACCCCAGGATTGCTCTGTTAAGCTGGAAAATAAAGATCTGGTTTTGAGTGAACAAGTATTCTTGGAAATGCCTACTACTGACATAATGCTTTGACTGGCACAGTGCGGAAAGGAAAAGAATTTGTAAGACAGCCCCTGCTGACATGTTAATGGATTCTTTTTCAGAGAGGCAAACACACCCACGCAGACTCATAAACAGGGTAAAAGAGAACAAGCCAAAGCTTTATATGAAACCGTGTAAAAACCAACCATGATCAGGTAGCAAATATTCTATATAGTTAGAAAAAGGGAAGATCCGTCCTGGCTAGAATTACCAGGAAGGATGGGAGCTGAGCCCTGAAAGACTGATGGGCGGGGGAGGGAAATCTAGCCCACTCTTGTCTTGCTCTTTAGAAGGGCGGCCTTTTCTGAATAATAATTGTGAAAGATAAACATGGCTTCTTTAACGACAGATGTGGTTTGTCATCAAAGCTTAACTTTCCCTTTTTAATTAACTAAGCAGATACTTAGATTAACTAAGCAGGAATACTACATATTACTGAAATGGGCAGGACTTTAATAAAAAAGCCCAGGGTGGATGGATGTAGCCTTTTGCCCTGAAGCTCTTTAGGCGCCATTACAAGTGTGCGCCATGGGAGGCATGAGACCTATGTTCATGTTGTTCTTTCCCAGCCGTAACTCTTTGAGGCAAGAATTTCTTGTCATGCACAAATGCTTCCCATCTGATCAAAAGCCCGGTTGGACTATTTTGGGCCTTGGCTTTAGAGGGAGTTGTTCCAGATGAGCCCAGGGAATAATTAGTTCATGCCTGGAAGGTGACACTAGCTTGTCGGAACGCGCCAAGTTGGAAAGCTGAGGCCCAGAGCAGTGCTTTGGAAATGACCCACCTTTCCTCCCTTATTTTTAGCTCTCAGTGTGTTATTCAAATGTTGATGTGATAGCCTTCTAGAAAACAGATAAGGGAGGGAAGCCGGGAGGGATGGATATGGCCTATACTAATCATTACCCTCAATGTCCCCATCTGGGATTTGAAGAGAGACATGAATTTCCAACCTTTCAGTTCCCTTCGTTTTTTTCCAGCGAGTCCCACCACCGTTACCCAGATGAGCTTGTCCAACCCAACCATGCTGAGGACCCACAGCCTCTCCAATGCCGATGGGCAATATGACCCGTACACTGATAGCCGGTTCCGGAATAGCTCCATGTCCCTGGATGAGAAGAGCAGAACCATGAGCCGCTCGGGCTCCTTCCGGGATGGATTTGAAGAAGGTAAGCAAGGAGGGTTACCATCTCAAGTCATGCAGTATGGCTAATGGCGTACTGAGTTCACGACCCAAGGGCCCACCTCTAAGTATTTCCACTTCTCTCTCTCACTCTCACTCTGGGGGTTGGCGCTGGGGAACTCTGAATAGCAGTTTCTGGCTCTTCATTCACTTCATGGAGGAAGACGCTGTTGAAGAAACATGAGTGAACTTGGAGCTGACCGAGTTACACTCTAGGCTTCTCCCTCTTGGACTTGGGCCATAGCTTCTTGGCATGAGCCTCTATCTTGGCAGACTGAGTTTCTGGAGGGTTAGTTCATTTCCCTGGCCGAACGTACCCGTGGAGCTCTGGGGGCCTGTGTGCATCCTGCCTCTCCACTTCTCTCCAGAATTTTCTATTTTTTTATGCACCCATTGTTTTAAGTTAATTCAGTTACATCTTTTTCCTTCTTTGCTCATTAATTGTGAATATTTTGGGTTGGATTTTTATGTTTTGTTCCTTTTAATCAGAATATTGGGAGAAAGTAGCTGTGGATGTTGTTGCCAGCTATCTCCCTAACTTGGTTCATCTTTGAACCAAATACAAAAACTTTGTTCCTTCAGCTCAAGGTGGGAGCTTAGAGAGGCAAGCAGTCAGAACACTGTGGAGGGACAGCCCCACTCCTGAGAAGCTTCCCGAAGATGGGAATGATAGGATGTTAGAGTCGGTACTCATTGACTAGTGGTTAAAAATATGAGGTAACACTACTGGGGTTTGAGTTCCAGCTCCCCGCTTCTTCAGTATATGACCTTGGATGAGTTACTTCACCTCCCTGCGCCTCTGTTTTTTTACCGACAAAATGAGAATGGTAATAGTACCCAGCTCATGGAATTATGAGAATTCAACAGTAGATATAAATGTTCACCTGGTAATGCCAATGCATGTCCCAGCCTGCAGACTCAGCATCAGCCGTGATGTCTTGGCAGCTGGGACACTCCCACCAGGAGACAGGGACTCTCAGAGCGATCGGAGCCCAGGCTATGGTCATAGCCCTCACTGTGCCTTTTTTGCCAGTGACAGATGAGAATGTGGGAGGGGGTCATGGGTGCTTCCCTCTGTTCTCAGCCCCTGTGAGAGTGGGGAAATAGTAGCCCAGCCACCTCCTGGGAGGAGAGAACAGACTGTCTTGTTTTATTTTTGTTTTTGAAAGATTTTTATTTATTTGAGAGAGAGAAAGAGAGAGTGCACAATCAGGAGGAGCAGAAGGCAGAGGGAGAAACAGGCTCCCTGCTGAGCAGAAAGCCTGGAGAATCATGACCTTAGCCAAAGGCAGACACTTAACCAACTGAGCCACCCAGGTGCCCCTGAACTTGTCTTGCTTAAAGAAATCCCTTAACAAGCTGAGAGGGAAAGAAACACAGAATAAAGGCTTCCACTTTTGCCCAGTGTACTTGCTTAGAAAAAGAGTAAAGGGCTTAATTACAGAACACTTGCCCCATGGTCCATCTTCCTAGTGATGTCCCTCCCTTCACCCTGATTTATGTGTCACGTGTACTCAGTGAGCGACAGTGAGCAAGTCTGCAAATTTATATATGGGAACCTGCTGGGACAGAGGATTAAGGGGGATGGAGCCGGAGTTACTGAGAGTGTTCTGCTGGATTTAAGAGCTAGAAATGGGTGCTGTGACCACCTCAAGCACCTAGAGTAGCATGTGCATTGACCTGAAGGTAAAGGAGTAGGCAGTTGGTCTTGAACTTTTTTCTGAGTCCATGTGCTAGCCAAGCATGGCCACAGAGCATTCCCCAGACCGCTGGGTGACGACTCACATATGGCTTGCGTCCTGGGCCGTATTCATCTTCTCCGTCGTGTGTGTGTACCTGAGTGAACGGTGTTCAGGACTGAGACTTGTACAAACAAGCACACTTCGCCTCATAAAGATCCGGGACCACTACAGCCTCATCATCAGAGAGCTTTCATTTATTCCATCTGGAATCAAGCTGTCAGGCAGCACCACTGTGGAATATCCGGGATGAACAAGTGACATTGATAAAAAATGCTTGCCCACAAGCAGTGTCTAGACTTTTGTAAACCCTAATGATTCATGATGACTTGGAACTGAAGGGCAGAGGTAAAAATCAGATTTGGTGGGTAGGGGGTCGGGACTGTTGTCAATATGCTAGGAACACATAACAGTTTCATCTTTGGGGAAATTTGCATCGAATTGCTTTTATTCCTTCCAGGGCTAATGCATCGCAAAAACAAAATTGAGCTCATGCAATGAGGTATTTTTAATTCCATTGGGTGAAGGCTATTCTTTCCCCCTCTGGTTTGAATTTCTAAATCCCAGGGTTATAGAAAGGGAGAAAATTTTACAACCCACGTTTGGACAAAAAAGAACCTCCTTATAAAAGTCAGTTAGGTCTATCATATGCCAGAAAACAGGATAGAAATTGAAGAATTAGCGCTAGGACTTGGGTGAGGTTTTTGTGGGATTTAATTAGCACTTCCCATTTTGAAGGAAGTACGAGTCATAAATATGCAGATTAGGTACAGTCATGGCCCACATGCCACCTTTTAAAGTTATTTCAGGTTAATCAATTTCCATCAGATGCATTATGCAATCTTACAGTCAACTTTAATAGAGTACATTTAGGGAGATGCTTGAGGCATTTTGAAAATGGATGTCTTTGCCCAGGGACTTTACCAGTCATCCTTAATTAATAGTGCAATCTTTTTTTTTTTTTTTTAAGATTTTATTTATTTATTTCACAGAGGGAGATCACAAGTAGGCAGAGAGGCAGGCAGAGAAAGAGGAGGAAGCAGGCTCCCTGCAGAGAGCCTGATGCGGGCCTCGATCCCAGGAATCTGAGCGGAAGGCAGAGGCTTTAACCCACTGAGCCACCCAGGCGCCCTAATAGTGCAATCTTAAGCAGTTCATATGGAATCCATAGGAACAGAGTGGCTTATTAATAATAAATGAATCTTTTTCCTTCTTTTTTTTTTTTTTTGCAACTCGCTTGGGTTTCCAGCACCTGAGTTAATACCTATGGCTGAAATCCTGGCATATCTACTATTAACAAAGAGACTTGGGGAAAGGACTTGACCCTACTCGGCCTATTTCCTGTTCACCAAAAGGTAGAAAATAATTGTGCTGCTTCAGATGATTGAAGTGAAGATTAGGTGAGATAAATCCCCGGAAAGCATCTAATGCAGAATGACTTCCAAAGAGGTTTATAGTGTGTGTTCATTCAGTGGTAGCCATTGTCGTAATTCCTAGGCTTTGTTTCCTCCTCCTCCCCAAGGACCATTACACTCTTGTTTATGGCAAAATTGAGGCCGAAGAAGTGCCTTGGGGACTGTGCGCAGCCAGGGCTTGGTGCTAAACCCTTGATTTTCAGCCCTCTGTTTCCCTGTTTAGCCTTACCTTGACATTTGGCTCTGCCGTGGTCGCAGCTGGGCTGTCTTACCTGTGTGGGGTGGACTCTGATCTTTCATCAGTGTGCTCTCTGTTTTCAGTTCTGCTTCCTTTGCTGGTTCAGAGGGTGGTCCATAAGCCATCAGAACGGTGCGTCCTTCTCACTGCTGGGAGCTCTGAGAGTATGAGCAGTGGAGGACGAGCTAGGACACCGTGCCTAGAGGCCCATTCTGTGCTCCTAACTAACTGTGTGTGCTAGACCACATCACTTAGCCTTTCTGGTTCTTAATTTGCTCTTGTGTATTAGTGGTAGGAACCCCCTGCCCTGTCTGGGTACATTACCTACAGATTCTCTGGTGATGAGGATCACTTCCAGCAATAATGTACACGAGAAAGTATACGTGCTTTGATGAGTATGAAGCTGAAGATACATGTGAGATACCAAGGTGTCATCAGAGGCCTTTGATTGCTTTATTGGCTAGAAGATGCCCAGTTGTTTCCTTCTGTCTAGAGCATGTGCGTAAAATCACCTGTACTTCAGGCAAGGGGTGAAAGTGTGTCTTTCCCAAATATGCCATGTTTTGCTCATGTGGTTCCAGCTTGTGTCTGTGTGGATTAGATGAGGAGCTGGTGAAATTGTTCTAAAACATACCAAAAGGCTTTACCCCCCAAAAAAGCCAAAAAACTAGAACAAAAAACAACCCTCAGAAACCCCTAAATCAGGTCTCTCAAGGGCAGAACAGTCTCCATGCTTCAGGTCAGCAGATACTGTTCCTGAAGGCTGCATGACCTTAAGCAGACTGGTTAACCTCTCTGGGTGTCAGATTTGTCAGGTGCAGAGATGGCCTAGACAAGTCTCTGGGGTTCCTCATAGCTCCACAGTCTGAGAGGTACAGGTATAGGGCGGAAATGCATGTTGTGCTCTGCTGTTCTGGCTTTGTAAGTCTCTCATGCCTTCTACTGTCCAGAAGTACCCGAGCCACATAACCCAGGCTCGGGTTTGGTTCGGCTCACTTGGAGCAAGGCCCGCTGCAATGGTTCAGGCAACCACATTCAGTTCGGAGTTGACTCTGAAAATCAGGGAGTCTTTCTTTGGACCACAGCCTTGCTGTTGCTGTTTACCAAGTGAGAAGAGTTAATTACAGGGAAAAAGAATTACCGCCACTGCAGCCCGCCAGACGCGCTCTTCGCCAGCGGCCCCAGGCCTGCACCAGGATATGCTGAGCCCAGTGTCTGTAAGTCTGTGCCTATGAGCTGGAGAGATAGAAGAGACAAACTTCCCTTTTCCCGAGCCGAGTCCCACATGGCAGCCCTGTGCTGGCTGAGCAGGTGGTGTGATGGACAGGTGTAGCTGGAGGGTGGCTGCATGTTACCCCCAACTCTTCCCCCATCTGTCCTCCACTGTAATCTGCCCCTACTACCTGTCTCATGGAGCTAAAGTACCCTAACCCCTTCAGAACATTAGGCCGCTCGGTCAGAGCATGAGGGGCGTCTGACGTGTCTCCATATGAACAGTGAAAGCCAGGATCGGCCATTAACGCCATAAACGGATTGCTAATGGGGCGTGGGCCAGAGAAGTCACGGATGGCAGCGGAATGGAGGAAAAGATCTAGAACCTAGCACTGCTAAGGAAGGTAGATGTGAGTGGTGGTGTAGCAATAACCTCAGAGGAGGAGGCACTTCCAGGAGAGAAGACGGCCAGACAGGCAAGTCAAGAACTGTGTGGGTTCAGAGAGGGAGGAAGTCTATCTGGTGTAGGCAGGCAGGGAACCGAGGAAGGGCGTTGTTTGAGCTGAGCCCAGTGATTTGGACAGGCAGAAATAAGAAGCATCCAGAACAAAGGGCACTGTACAGGCAGAGACTCTGGGGAGGACAAGTGCTAGGCAGGGCATGCCTGAGAGAGAAGTGCAGGATTCAGAATGGGATAGGAGCATGTAAAGGAAGAGCAGGAGGTCAGGAGGTTTATGGGAAGGCTGTGAAGGCGCCCACGTGGTGGGCTGAGCTGTTCAGTCCGCTATCTCGTGGGCAGGTAACTTCTGCCCAAAGCTGATTCAAGTTGAGTTCACTTCTTGGGTGGTAAGGGCAAGCCTTTTAGTGCATGTGGAAAGTTATTTCCAAGCCTCCCACTCTCAGACCACAGAGGATAGTGAGTCTCCACGGGCATATTTTTTGTCTTCAAAAAAGTTGTCGAGAGATTACTAAGAAAATGTCATTAAAGAATCTGGTTCCCGGAAAGAGAAGTCCGTTTGAATACTTAGTCCTAGAAAAGACCATGGTTTAAAATTAGAGAGAAATAGGGGCGCCTGGGTGGCTCAGTTGGTTAAGCAACTGCCTTTGGCTCAGATCATGATCCCGGAGTGCCGGGATCAAGCCCCACATCGGGCTGCCTGCTCGGTGGGAAGCCTGCTTCTCCCTCTCTCACTCCCCCTGCTTGTGTTCCCTCTCTGGCTGTGTTTCTCTCTGTCAAATAAACAAAATCTTTAAAACAAATATTTAAAATTATAGAGAAATAATGAAATAACTCCAGTGGCTGGGGGCAGGAAGGGGTGCTAAGAGGACATGACAATGGTTTTAAGTCAAAAGAACCAATCAGAAACAGAAAAGAGGATACCGGTTGCTTGTGATTTTGTACATGTGATAAAAATCAAAAGAAGAATCTCTATTTCAGTAGACAGTGTTTTCTAAACAAGTATTCTGCTGTAGGTTCATCTAGAATGAGTTGATTGTGGCCAACAGCCAGCCTCCTGGGTTCATGATAATGGGCTCATCTTTGTGCAAACACAAGTGACAGATGCTAGTAGGCTATAAAACATAGGCAACATAATCTCAACCCTAGAGGAATACATGAGAAAAAAAAGAAAGGAGTAAAATGTGCTGGGATGGAACAGGTCTCAGGTTGCCTGTGGCTAATAGAATTATGAGTTGTATAGGTTGTGGCAGTGAATATGTTTTCTTAACACTTCTCTGTACTTGAAACTTTTTATTTAGTAATCATGTATTATTTTCATAGGGAAGAAATTATGTAGAGGTTGTAGGGGGGAAAGGGGAAAAGGAAAAGAGACTGCTTTCATAAATTATTCTGTATTTGATTTTGACCTGTTGCCAACCCAGGAAAAGTTGGGTCAAGGTGAGATTAAGTTACCTGGTAGTGTCCCATGGTGCTGAGTATCTCCTCCTTTCTCCCTTTTGGCTCCATAGTCGCCAGCTGTGCAATTTACCTTTTTTGTTGTTTTTTTTTTTTAATAGTTCACGGATCCTCGCTCTCCTTGGTTTCCAGCACGTCATCAATTTATTCTACAGTGAGTATAAATCAATGCTATGTGTCTATGACCATGAGAACTGGGGCTCCTTCATCAAGCGTGTCAAGAATAAAATATAAGATCGCTTCTCCTAGAGAAAATATCTCCATTGTAAGGGGCTCGATTCATCAGGGAATAAGATTTGAAATTCACAAACAACTATGAATTGTAATCTATCAACCAGTAAATCAGGAACTGACTCCTTTGTTGAAGTGGCATTGTGCTTTGGGTCCTTGGCCACCTGCTGGTAGCCTTAGAAAAGAAAGGTCTTGAGCTACTTCTTCTGTCTGCCTCAGTTTCTTTGTCAAGTAGAAAGAAAAGCAGCCCCTACCCTGTGGAGTTGTAGTGAAGATTTACTGTTGGGCAGATGACATTGCACTAAGACATAAATTCCTTGAGGACAGGATTTTTTTTTGTTTTTATTCAGAGCATCTGGAACAAAGCCAAGAACATAGTAGGTGTTCAAAAAATAGGCTTGAGGGGCGCCTGGGTGGCTCAGTTGGTTAAGTGACTGCCTTCGGCTCATGTCATGATCCCGGAGACCCGGGATCGAGTCCTACATCGGGTTCCCTGCTCGGCAGGAAGCCTGCTTCTCCCTCTCTCACTCCCCCTGCTTGTGTTCCCTCTCTGGCTGTGTTTCTCTCTGTCAAATAAATAAATAAAATCTTAAAAAAAAAATAATAGGCTTGAACTAATTGGCTTTTTAAAAATTTAGGTGTAATTTACTTGACAAATAAAGATTATAATATATTTTTAAAAATAGGCTTGAATGAAATAAGAAAATGCATGTGAAGCACTGAATATAATGCACAGAGCAGATGTTGGCTCTCATCGGTGTTGGCTATCCTCAATGAGTGGTCTACTGAACAAAACCACATTTCAAATATGGTTCTGGATTTGTTCAGGGGTGCTTGCCTTCTTATAGCTATGTGCATAACTCTTTATCTTAGAAACTTTACTTTGGGAATTCCTATAGGAAAAAAATCATTTTCTTAATTGAGAACTGGAAATTCTTTAGCCCTTAATTCCATGGAGGAGAGATGGAATTTTAGTAGTAGACTTCTAGGTAATGCCAAGTTCCTGGGATATGTGTATGTAGCAGGGCAAACTATATGGCCCCTGAGAAGCTAAAGGCCATCCCAGAATCAAGTGAAAGGGATGAGGGCCTGACTGTTCTCTCCTAGGCCTATAGCAAGCAAATAGACTTCAGGGATTACTGACATGATCTGACTCGAAGGACCTAGAAATGATCTCTTCTGCTCCTACTTCCAGAATACCTCCTTCCTCAGCTAGCCATCTTGTTTGAAATGTCACAGAACCCTCACTTTCTGATTTCGTAGAGATTACTCAAGCCTTTGTCTACTAAGAAAGCATAGAGATGACCTTCTGTCAACTAGCCCGTACATTAAGTCTTTTCTTCAAGAGGGAAAATCTGTGCCACAGGTGCCAAGATGGTCCTTTCAAACCTAGTATACTTCTTGAACAGGATTTACTGGCCCTCAGTCTGTGCCGGGCTCTCGGCTAAGCCCCAAGGATGGGTTGGATGTGGGACGAGGAGCCTGCTGCTGAAGAGGAAGCCAGAGGTGCCCAAGGACACTGTGGGTTATGGGACTCTAGCACCAGAGGGTTGGTACAGAGCAGCTCCGGCACACATGACTGTGCCCGAGCCCCTTGTTTGCCCAGTAGAGTTCCCAGAGTTACCTGTCAACACAGAGAGGGTAGATTCCTCTGAGAAGAGTGAAACACAGGGGTGGCCTGCATCAGCCAGCCTCGAAGGGGAAGAGCATGAGCTGTTCCCGCTATGAGAATTCAGACGGAGGAAGCTGTCCCTGGCGTTTGCTGGCCACAGTGCCTTCGTATAGATCACTGAGAGGTCTGCTAGTCAGGTGCCTTTCTGTAGCTTCTGTTCTGGGTGTGTGGATAGGAAATTTCAAATGATTTTTTCTGAGTTAATATAAAGTCACACATTACCAGAGACCTAGGAATAGTTTTCAATTCTGCGTTTAACGAGATAGCAAGAGACCCAGGGCCCGATCTTTGGTTTTTTTCCCTCATTGTTTGGCTTTGTACAAGTGACCTCATTATTCCAGGAATCTGTCAGTTTTGTCCTTGTTTTGGGGGGGGTCGGGTTCTCAGGGCTGCCCACAACGTCTGACATTTACCGAGTCAAAGGTTCTCCTTTACCTATGCCTTCTGTGAGCATATAGGTTATTTCTGCACACTTTTATAAAAAATAGTCTAACATTAAAATGTTTTCATGCTAGAGTAGTTACAGACTCCAAACTGTATCTGGCTGCATGGCTACCCCCCCTCCCCTCAGCATGGGCTGGGGGCCCCTTAGCTCTTACAAGCCACTTGGCAATGATAGAATTCTGAAACTCAGGCACCTTTGTAAATGTTAAAGTGAACAAGTTCTTATTTGTTGTCTAAAACGAGATTGTTGGGGTTTCGCATTTTGATGATAATGGGGTTTTTCCCCTGATATCTATGTAATTCTTGGATATTCAAGAATGCTCATTTTGGCTAAGAATTGCCTATAATTTAATTACAAAGGAAAGAAAAGGCAACATGTTGGTAAACAATTGCCATGGAGAAATCAGTGCCAACCCCTGGAGTTGAGAAAATGTAAGGGGCCACATCTGGCCTTGGACTGGCTTTCTTAGATGGTAGAGGGTAGCAGTTGAGTTCCCAGGGGAACTGCTGAATGGAGGTAGGCTCCCCACCTCACTTTGCGTTCCCAGATGCACAGAAGAGCAGCAGGCTGGGGGTAAGATACAAAACGCAGGATTTTCCAGGCTGCTCTTGAGAACAGCAGCCCAAACCTAGAGATGGGCAGAATGACAGACGGGGCAGAGGTATGGGGAAGGACTGTTAGGCCCGTGGACATAAGTGTTTAGAAGTAGGGCTTGTTCTACTTGGATGGGTCAGCCTACTGATAGACCTCTGCTAGCCTCCCAAATGTTAGATCGCCGTGACATTCTCACCATTAAGTTTCTCCTTTGGATCAGACTCAGGAATTGAGGAAGGCCTGAATCCTGATTTCAGGAAGGCCTCCATGAGGATGCAGCTGTAATAAAACTAGGAGAATGTGCTTGTTAAGATCATAAACTCTAGAGCCAGACTGCTGTGGGTCCAGTCCTAGCTCTGCCTCTTAACAGCTGTGACCATGGGCAAATTATTCAACTTCCCTCAGTTTGCCTCAGTTTCCTTATTTGTAAAATGTAAGTGAATAGTATTAGTACCTACTCAGGGGTTTTTATGAGGATTAAATGAATAATGAATGGAAAGGACCCTGAGATCATGACCTGAGCCGAAGGCAGAGGCTTTAACCCAGTGAGCCACCCAGGCACCCTGTACCCCAGCTTCTTAACACAGTGATACATAGTAGAAAACTTAAAAATTTTGATAGGTGGTGGTAGTGGACATGAATAGATGAACATATAGATGGACAGAGAGGGTGGATGAGTATTCCCAGAGAGGGAAGAATAAGCCCCGAGGCCATGTCCCAGTATTCTCCTGAAAATCATTTCTTAGATGAGATTGTCTAGCTGTGTGACATTAGGGAGGTCTGACCTCTCTGTGCCTCAGAAGGAATACAGACCTACTCTGTAGGGCTACTGCGAGGATTAAATGGTTTGGCCCCAGTATTCCTGAAAAACAGTTGCTGTTGTTAGAAGCCAGCTGGAGGGAGGGCCCTCCTGGGCAGCACCAGGAGTCCAGGCAGTGGGGTGGGGAGCAGGGGATGAGGGAAATCAGACAGGAACCCCCACCTCCACCTGCCGCCACTGATGGGTGTAGGGTCTGCGAGGTATAATGAATCACACTGCCCTGCGTTCTGAGCTAACGGAGAAGTAGACACCAGAGTCAGTGGCTGATTTTTTTAAAGTAATGAGTTTATCACTAGTAGCATTGGATTAGGACACATGTCTAGGACCCAAGGACAAAACAGGGTCTTTACTGATTTTCGCTTACCTATCTGGCTCCCAAGTCACGGCCCCACCCCCGGGGAAGTGTGAATGGAGGGATATACAGAAGGTAGGAATGCTTCCAACATTACCCTGAATGTGGGGGTGTCTTATGGGCCCCTGTGAGAACCGCAAGAGAACGAAAGTTTCCCCTTGCTGCGGGTTCCCCCTGTGGGAGGAGAGCGATAGTCTTGTAGTCCCTGACGGCAGGGAGCTGTGTCACCACAGACACAGCCCAGGATGGAAGACTCTCCCAGTAAGAGGGCCCCCAGGCTGCACCTGTACCTTCCAGAGTCACAGGTAACTGGGGGCCTTGGGGTGGGACAGCAGGAAGATCCTTACGGCGTGGAGAGTCAGCTGGCTGGCTGATGGGGGCTCCCAGCCTCCCTCACTCTGGAGGCCTTTCTGCCCTACGGCTGCTCCTGGGGCAGCGCCTTGGAGAGAAGGAAGGGAGGGGTAAACCCAGCAGTTAGCCTCCAAGCGGTCCTCCACTAGATCACCACATTTCATCCAGAAGGGCCAGTCACATTACAAGTTCAGATAAACGACTGCTAATTCTTTAGTATAAGTTGTTCCCAGTGTGGCAGGAGGTGTACTTAAACCTGTTTTTTTATTTGCTAAATTTGGGCATCGAAGCCCAGTTCATTCCTTCTTGTCACGCCTTCTCCTGGGCACCTGACCGTATCATCTCCGCATGAGAGCAAGGGGGCTCCTCACAGCCAAAATAATTGGAGTGTTCTCATTCTTCCTAACTTCTTGTAATCACATGCTGTTCGTATTTGGCCTTTCTCATTGGTCAAATTAACTGAACCAGTTTATCCGGAAAAATACACCAGAAAAGAAACTCCCAACTCTTAAGGATGGACGTAAGCATCCAACTCTGGTGTTCCCCACAGGCTACATTGCCCCGTTCTTTGCTCCTCAGCTGATCTAATTTCCCTTATGATTTCCTTGCAGCCAGAAGAAAAGTGCCAGTCGGAGGTAAGGAACAGTTTGCTCTTTGGATTTCCTCCTTCACGCTTTTATTTTTTTTATTTGTTTTTATTTTTTTCAGTGTTCCAAGATTCACTGTTTATGCCCCATACCCAGTGTTCCATCCTCCTTCACTCTTATCCATCACTTCACCCTGCTCAACCTGGGAACGGGCTCTTAAAGCAAGTCATTCTGTTCCTTGTCACCCTTTAGATTCGCAAACTGCGGCGGGAGCTGGATGCCTCACAGGAAAAGGTTTCCGCTTTAACCACGCAGCTGACTGCAAATGTGAGTAGAGATATAGGGAGGTAGCATGGGGTGGGGCAGCCCCTGCTCCCTTCAAGGCCGCCTGCCTCCGAGTGGGAGCAGTGCCGTGGGAGGGGCGTGGCTCTGTGCTCTGGGCAGCGGCTTTAACCTCTGAGCCTGCATTGGCTCATCTGTGCAATGCCGGACGGTCAGCAATCTGGGTTGTCATGTGGTTGGTACTGGAATACGTTAAGGGCTCAAACATTCATTTCCCTTTTCTTCCTCTTTCTGAAACTTTTCATCTTCAGGCGGGGAAAAAATAGAAGAAAGAGATCTAAGGTTCTAAATAAATAGCTGGCTGTTCTATAATTACAATATCCACAATTACATGTTCAGGAACTGCTGCCAACTAGCCTTGAATTCAACAACTGTTTAAGTGCCAACCATGCCCCGGGCACTGTGGGTTCAACAGCAAAGCAGGCACAGTCCCTGTCATCTTCATGTGCTTGCTCTGGTGCCACAGAGAGACAGAACGGTTTTGCTATGACATGATAACTGTTGAGAGAGATAAAGGGAGATGATTGTGGGAATACGAAAGGAGGAACACCTAGCTCAGTCTCAAGGTGGGGGAGGGGGAGGTCGGGAAAGGCTTCCCGGAGGAGGTGCCATCTGGGGGATGCTGTGTAGGGAAGGATGCGTGGGAAGACAGCATTCTCACCAGTGTGCAAAATGAATTTGTGCAAAAGCCCAGGGTAAAGATCTTAGTGTATTTAGAAACTGTAAGTAGCTCAGTGTGTAATTAGAATCTTTGGCTTGGATATGGAGAAAAGGCAAGGGGAAAAGGAAGAGGGGAGGAGCAGCATGGAAGAAAAGCTAGAGGCAGGTCTATCACACATCACGGAGGCTCTGAGCTCTTAGGTGCAGAGTTTGGTCTTCCCGCTGAAGTTAGTGGAACCCCATTGCTGTGTTTTAAGCAGAGCAGTGAGGTGGTTTGGCTTGCTCTTCATGAAGCTTCCTGACCGTGGCATGGTTATAAGATTAGGGGATCAGAGTAGAGGTGGAGACTTCTGGTCTGCAAAGTAGCCCCACTACAGTGCTGTGAGCAGGTGAGGGCTGCTGTTCAGAGGGCAGAGCCTGAGGTTTTGGAAGGTGCAGAGATGCCCCTGAGGCAAGTGTCCTGCTGGGGAGCACACAGCCCAGTCTGAGACCACAGACTCCTGTGTGTGAACCTGTCCCCCAAAGCAGCCTACACGACCCCATAATATGCTATTAAAATGCAAAGCAACTTCAAAAGGTTGTCTTCCCTGGACCAGGGAGCTGAGTCAATCAATACTCGAATGAATCATTTACCTGCGGTTTTTGCCCAGGTCATTCCTGGCTGAAGCCTGAGTCAACTGAAGAAAACCATTTCTCTTTAAAGTCTTCACACAAAGTGCCTCATGCAGTACTTGACCTTAATTACAAGCTCAATACTTGTAACTTTTCTTACTGTTGTTCATTCTCCTGAGTTCTCAGTCTGAATTTTTTTATCCTCCTGTATCAGGCCACTGTGTATGTTTCATTATCCTTCTTTATTCTATTTGCTTCTTCTACCGTCAGTAACACTGTCAAAAGAACATCAAAAATTGATGGGAGATCTGAATTTTGAAGATTTTTAAGTCTTACTTTAAATTAAAAAAAAAAATCCTGGGCGCCTGGGTGGCTCAGTTGGTTGGGCGGCTGCCTTCGGCTCAGGTCATGATCCCAGAGGCCCGGGATCGAGCCTCACATCAGGCTCCATGCTCGGCGAGAAGCCTGCTTCTCCCTCTCTCACTCCCCCTGCTTGTGTTCCCTCTCTGGCTATGTTTCTCTCTGTCAAATAAATAAAATATTAAAAAAAAAAAAATCCCCAGAGGTATTCTTCTATGAATAGTCTTCATCTGGGTACCATTCAAATCCAAGACCAACCCCAGACCCAGTGAGCCAATCTGGATATAATCCAAATGTGAAGTTTTACAGCAACCCCCATCCCAAGTGATTTGGAGCTCCCCGCTAGTTAAGAATTACCACTGTCCACTGGTGCCCTTTTACTCAAAAAATAACCATTAGTTCACTTATCAAAAAACTTGGGTTCCTTTCTCCAGTGACCTCGTGCTGCCCAAAGGGCCTCACGCTGGGCCATTTGGAACTCTGCCCTCTGCTCCAGAAGAGTCCGAGTGAGATCCCTTACGTTATTAGCATTCCAAAACTGTGTTTTGCTCCTCACCAAAGCCACTGAATCCAGTATTGTTTGAAAGTAAATACTGAGTCTCAACCACACACCACCGGCCACGCCGACTGTGGTATTGTCTGCCGTCTCTCTCCAAGGCCAAGCTGTGTTTGTTTTTTTAGGACAAACTACTCAAAGCCACCTTCTCTGGGTGTTTTTATACCGTTCGCGTTTGTTTTCCTGGGAATGTGAGAATGGCCCTTGGTAAGAAGTCTGCTGTGTGACTCTGAACCAGGCTCCGAACAGCCTTTCAGTACCCATGTTTCCACAGTTGCTCATGACCCAAAGTCCTTCTCACACAGCAAAATGTGAACCTCTGGTTCTTCTTGAGTTTGCAAAAACACTTTCTCAACAGCAGCCTTCTTGGGGTCAGGTTTTTTATTTTTAGGCGAATAGAACATATGAGTGTCCACAAATAGAATTCTGGGTGGCAAGCAAAGAATTGAAATAAGTGGAAATTCGGTCATTTAAATTTGACCGCAGCATTCCTTTGAAATGCAAGGTTAGCAGTAATTCTTTTTGACCTCCTGGCCCTGGCCCTGTTTCCTTCATCCACTATGTAAACCATCTTGAATTGATTGCCTTTGGTTCTGCCATATTCCCCTGGGCAAACTAAAGCATATCTCTTGATTTAAAAATGCAACAGCATTTTCTCAGCTTTTAATAGGGAGAGGGCATGCAGTCGGAAAGAAACTGGGCAGTCCACCTAACACTTCTATTACAGAAGTCCCACTCCCTGCTAACTCCTACAGCTATTGGAAAAAAGACCCAACACTTCGTATTAGAGATGTCTTACCCTCAACTGTTCCAGTTAGATGAAGGCTAGTGACAGAGGCTTCTGAATCACTTCTCCGATCTTTCCTCTTTAAATTGAAGTGTCCGCTGACCTTCCTTATGACCCAGGACAACGTCCCACCCATCCTTTGGTTGTTCCCTCACTTTGACTCTTCACTGAGTACTTCAGTCCTCTCTTCCTCTAGATTGCTACATACCTTGTATGTTATATGATCAGATCTCACCTCTCCCTCCTCCCAGGAGTCACAGCCCCTCTACTAGCTCTTCTCTTTCTCCTGTATCTGCCCACCCCTCTCCTAGAGCCCTTTCCTGAACTCTCCCCACCTGTGTTCTCATCCTATCTTTTGTCACTTTCTCAATCCCAAACCTCTTCCCTTCCCTTCTCCACAGTATGTGTTCATTCCTGTATTGACCTGTATTGTCTCACTTAATGCTCACAGTATCCCTGGGGGGAAAGTATTGCGCCCATGTTATAGATGGAGAAACTGCCACCAATAGGATAAAGTTCTCTTGTCCATTCCTTACTTTTGGTTTTAACTTTACTATCAGGATCCACAGTAAACCAGCCGGTATCACCTCCTGCTCTGTGAAGGAAGGAAGAGGCTTCGTGTTAGGACATGAGGTTCATCTTGTCCTTGAAGGGGGTTGCAGAGAAAGGGGCAGACAGAAAAGCATCCTATTTCTCAATTCTAAGACACATGTGTTTTCCCCTACATTTTTAATATCTCTGAAAGTGGGATGCACATTTTAATTAGAATTGGCAGCATTATTTAAGATCCCTTAGTACCATATGAAATAGTGGTGTGTCTGATGTCGTGTTCTAACAGGTGTATAAAAGTACAGAGGGGCCTTGGGGGAAAGTTGTAACTCCCTGGAGGAAAAGGGGAAGGTTTCTCCAAGGAGGTAGCAGATGGGCCTTTCAGTGGCTTTTATTAACTGGGTTTATAGCAAGCAAAATAGGCCACCACTTTGTTCATCCGTTCTGCAAATGTGCCCAACATGAGCCTCTCCTGTGAGGTTGGCACTTGGTGAACAAAGCTCAGGGGAGCAGAGGAGAAAGACATGAGGCAGCAGTCACAAGAGTACACGTGTCTCTAACTGTGACTCCGAGATGCACGTAGACCAGGAGTCCACGTGCTTTCGAAAATAAACATAAGGGAACTAGCCCATGGGGTGTGTCATAAAGACATGAACTGCGCGATCTCTTGAGAAGGATGTATAAAAATCAGGCAGGGAGGCAGTCGGGGGAAGAGCTAACCAGAGGGGAGAGCAGGTACAAAGGACCTAAGGTGGGAAGAAGAATAAGATCTTTAAGGACATGATAAATTGGAGTGATTGGATCTCAAAGAGGGTTGGTAAGTGGAGCTTCAGGGGCTGAAGAATTAGACGGGAGCTAATTCACAGGGCCCCAGTGAGGGTTTCAGCCTTGAAGACCCAGCACCCACTGGGCCCTCTTGCCTTGCAAGGTAATCTAAATAAGGCTGTGTCTTTCCTCCTCCAGGCTCACCTGGTGGCAGCCTTCGAACAGAGCCTTGGAAACATGACCATCAGGCTCCAGAGTTTGACCATGACAGCTGAGCAAAAGGTAAAGCCCTCCTCTCTGTTTAGAATTGACAGCAAACCTCCAAATTAGACTCTCTCTTGTTCGAGAGAATGGTATCGATATTAGTGTATTTGAACTCTTGGAATCAGATCATAAAGAGTTGCATTCTATTGGGCAAATACAATTCAGATGGGGTGAGGGGGTGTGGAGGGACAGCAGCCCTCCCCATCTCACAGCCCTGTTTCTGCTGCATTTTTTTATTTTATTTTATTTTATTTTAAGATTTTACTTATTTGAGAGAGAGAGGAAGAAGGACACAAGCAGGGTGGGGCAGAGAGAGCAGCAGACTCCCCGCTGATCAGGGAGCCCCACACAGGACTCAATGCCAGGACCCTGAGATTTTGACCCAATCCAAAGGCTAACTGCCTGAGCCATCCAGGCGCCCCTATTTCTGTTGCTTTTGTGTATTTCTGTGCCTGTTGAAAATTGATCCATCCTAATGGACAGAGGTTTTGTGAAACTCCTTTATTCCCCATGCTCCAGTGCTGAGGCTGAGCTGGACTTCATTTGAACTCTGTACAGACTAACTGTAGGATGACCAGTATTTCTTGCTGTTCCTCAGGATTCAGAACTGAATGAGTTAAGGAAAACCATCGAGTTGCTGAAGAAACAGAACGCGGCTGCCCAGGCTGCCATTAACGGGGTCATTAATACACCAGAGCTCAACTGCAAAGGTAAAGGAAGGAGGAGCAGCCTCCAGACCAACCTGCTTGCCCTTAGGAGCCCTCCCCTGACAACATGTGACGCAGTGTCCCTGCCCCGGGGTGCGGGTCTGTGTCAGCCAGATGGGTCCTGGGAGGAGGATGCTTTCAGTCCATGACTCCAAGCCTCTAGGAAGATAGTCCTTCCAGCTCAGCCTCTTCCTGGTGTATCTCAAAAATGGAAGAAAATCTATTTCTATTGGTCAAGTGTCAAAAGCGTTTCACTTAATTTCACCTGCACCCTTGTATTTACATGTGGACGTAGGCCAACCTGAAATGAGCATCTCGTGTTCATCCAGGGAAGTATTTCTGAGTAAATTGCTTCATGCTTGCGTATCTTACATGAGGCCCGAGTGGGGCTGTGAGGACGAGCTTCGTCCCGCCGCAGCGATATTGATGGTGATGGTACATGTCACAGAGACAGCTACTCACTGTGTTCTGAGTACCCTGCTCAGTGTTGTAAATTATTCATTACCTCATTTTTCTTCCACAACAACCTTACGAGGCCAGTGCTGGTCCTCTCCACATCGGATTGATGAGAACACTGAGTTAGGGCGAGAGTGGGACTAGAACCCAGGTCTCTCTGACTCTGCAGCCAGTGCCCTTAAAGAGTAGGCTGCAGCTTTAGTTCTGTGCTTGTGCAGAAGAATGGCCACAGCCTGTATTTGGGCATCACCACGGTTTCAGATACCAGGCCTCCTGCAACGTGACGAAGAGTTGAAATTGGGAGGGATTGGCCAGAGCTGGCCAGCCCAAGTAAGCGAAGAGTGTGTTCCAGGAAGAGGGGCTCGCACACGTTAAGGCCCTGAGATGAGATGGCGTGGCATTCCCCAGGGGCCAAGAGAAGGTTCGTGAGGCAGGAGCGTACAGAGCAGAGTGGTGGGGGAGGGGGGCGACTGCCATGGTTCAAAACCATAATTGGGTGCCTGTCTCAAGCTTAAGAAAGCTGGTGGGGGCTGGGCAGGAAATTCTCTCTCAAAGCCTCCCCTGACTTCTTTTGGTGGAAGGGCTAGAACAGGCCCTCATTTAACTGACCAAAGAGGGCACAACGCATGCCTGCTCAAGGACCTTCAAACCAGCAGCTGAGAGCCAAAGGGGATGTCTAGCGGGAAATACCTAGCAGTGTCCAGGTGTGTGGATTTAGGTGCAAGAGTCATTTTCCCTGGGACAGAGGGTTGGGCCCAAGGCAGCAGCCTCTGACCTCCTGCCTCGGGTCCCCAGGAGGTGGTCCCTCGCAGTCGGCAGACCTGCGCATCCGCAGACAGCACTCCTCCGACAGCGTCTCCAGCATCAACAGCGCCACCAGCCACTCCAGCGTGGGCAGCAACGTAGAGACTGACTGCAAGAAGAAGAAGAGAAAGAATTGGGTGAGTGTGCGTCCAGAGACCGTGGTGGGTTCTAACCGACCAGGGTCCCCCCCCACACTCCCAGAAAGAGCCCCCGGGCTAACTCTTTACTCCAGAGCATAGACCTTTGGGAGTGGATCCAAAGAAGCTTGTGGGTCTGTTTCTACCTAATTCAGTGTTGTGCTCAGCCAGGCACCAGGACATACGAAAGTACCACCACCTTGGGAGGGTTTCTGTTCCCTGAGACTTTATGTGTGACATACTCCTCTTACATTTCATATACGTGTCATTTCACCCTCCTTGTCATGTTAGGTGCAAAGTTACTCTTCAGTGCTTTCTTCCTAGTAATTATTATTTTTTGGAGTGTGTAGTACTAGTTATCCCATTATTATCTGTAATCATTGACTGTTTCTTTACACAATTATCTATGATTGCATGAAACTATTTTTCCTTGAACAATTTTTGACCACATCCTCTAAGTGAAAGTTTCATAATGTAGATATTAGGAGTTAGTGAAAGGTTTTAAACTTGGGAGTTGTACTTCAAAATGGCAAGTTTAATAGACCCGGTCTCCAATAGACTGTTTCTCCATGTTTCCGTAACTCCAGTGAGCCACTTGAATTTCTGTACAGTGGTGTCTTGAGCAGTTTTTTCCCCTTCTCTTTGGAATATTACACCCACCCACCCGATTTTTTTAAAGTAGATTCTATGCCCAATGTGGGACTCGATCTCATGCCCCCGAGATCATGAGTCGCATGCCACACTGACTGAGCCAGCCAGGCATTCTCGTAGCCACCCATTTTTAGTTGTGTCAAGGCTGTGGAGCTCCGGTCAGCATTTGCTGCTCTCTGTCTTGAGTGCAGGGATAGGTCGATCTGAAGTGGACTAGAGCTCACAGGGCCCCATCCATCAGTGCTGACAACATCATGTTTCCATAGTAGCCTCGATGTCTTCATTCATTCCACACACTTCTCCCTCATTTTGTGTTATCTTGGATGGGTGGCGAGGTCTAGCAATAGAGCAGGTGAGGTTTGAGTAATCTCGGTTACTGATGAGTTGCACTGGAAGACTGAGTCCAGTTTAGTGTGACCCTCTCATCATTCTGATGAAGTTTTTTTCTTTGTTACTAATGGCTTTTTAGGATTAACATATGTTGCTCTTTCTAATATACTGTTGGTAAAATATGGTCTGACTTGATGATCAAAGTGATGAGAGACAATTGTTTTCTATGAAAAACCGTGTTTATCCAGTTTCTCCAATTCAAGAACTGAAACTTATTAACTTGCATTAAGGCAGTTTTTGCTTATCGGTAGAAGGGAAGATAGACAGTGGGCATCCTCAGGTAATCTCAAAGCTTAATTCTGTCTAATCTTTGTAATCTCTTCCACCAGGCCCTTACCAGAGGTAGGGGCAAGTCTTCAGGTTGGTGGTTTGTGGGCCACATCCTTCTGTTTCTGTAACTGGAATTTTTTTTTTAAGATTTTATTTATTTATTTGACAGAGAGAAACATAGCTAGAGAAGGAACACACGCAGGGCGAGTGAGAGAGGGAGAAGCAGGCTTCCCACCGAGCTCGGAGCCCGATGTAGGGCTCCATCCAGGAACTCCGGGATCATGACCTGAGCCCAAGGCAGACTCTTCCACCCATGCACCCCTGTAACTGGAAATTTGATGAAAAGTAGGAAGTGGGATCTTGATCAGCCACACTCGGACATGCCATTCCTCATGGACTTAATACTGATGGGTAAAAAAAATCCCTTTAACTATTTCAGAATGGCCTGTTTCCGAATTTCTTAATGGCTAAGAAAACCTCCAGGATGTTTTTAGAAAAAAAGCAAGATTTTAGTGAAATGGAAATCACTTTTTTAAAAAGTATTTTATTTATTTATTGAGAGAGAGTGAGTGAGAGAGAGTATGAGAGGGGAGAAGGTCAGAGGGAGAAGCAGCCTCCCTGTGGAGCTGGGAGGGACTCGATCCCGGGGCTCCAGGATCATGACCTGAGCTGAAGGCAGTGACTTAACCAACTGAGCCACACCCAGACGCCCCCAAAAATCACTGTTTAAAAAACCTTTTTTCAAGACAAAATATGTGCTTATCGTGGCTTTCAGAGAAGACCCTGCACTTTAATTCTTTATGTTCTCATTAGAGTTTTCAGAGCCATCTCATGATTCGGGGAATTTGTCATATGCCAGTAACTTTTTCCCAATATGATTAATAAATTTCTTACATATACCTACTTTTTTTTTTAGTAATTCTTGAGATGGCTAATTCCCTGCTTATTCTATCATCTTATGTGTACACAAGGACAGCAGGAACTCCTAACTAGATCTCTCCAAAGGCTCTATAGCCATGTTGGGACTAGTGCAGCAGTGAAGCTATTCTTGCTAACAGAAGAAGACACAGACATGCCAAAAAGAAAAAAAGGAGTTAAGGCTTTAAGAGACAAAAGGGTGAGACTCACAGGAAGGTCGGGGCAGTCATTTCAGCCAAAGAAACTCGAAGAACTTGGATTGTAGGGACTTCCAGAAGCTCTGTTCCTTTCCTTTCCTAATGAAGGAAAATAACATCTACTGCTCTGGAAGATTCGTTCCTACCGGAAACCTCTGTGTGTGGTGTTTAGTATTGGCCATGTTGTGTCTGAAAAGTCCGAGGCTTTCCCTGTCACTGGCTTTCTCTGTTAAAAATTGTCTTTTTTCCTTCCCCTTCCCCATTTTTTGCTTGCGTTTTCCCTGGCAGGTCAATGAGGTAAGCAAGACCAACATTAATATCAGATACCAAGCTAACCCATCCATTGATATGACTAATCTGTGCATCCGTCACCATGTCTGAGCATCCCTGCTTCGTTGCTGTGTAACCTCATCCTCCCGCCGTCCATCCGCTGAGCCAGGCTCTATCTTGCTGTTGGCATCTAGCACTGAAGCAGGAGTAGGCATGGAATGTCACCCATAGGTCCAGTTCTTTGAGCTGTGAGCACCAGATAACTCTTCTTCCCTTACCGCACTGATTCGAGAGAGCTGTTGGGAACCTTGTCATTGGGGGGGGACACGCGGGAGAATTAATTGCTCTTTTGTCTGCATGTCTCTGTTCTGCCAAGGCCTGAGTATTGGTCGCAGCCCCTGCGTGGCTGACAGTCTTGTGTGTTCAGTTACGCAGCTCCTTCAAGCAAGCCTTTGGGAAGAAGAAGTCCCCCAAGTCCGCATCCTCTCATTCAGACATCGAGGAGATGACCGATTCTTCGTTGCCTTCCTCACCAAAGTTACCACACAACGGTTCCACGGGTTCCACGCCGCTGCTGAGGGGCTCCCACTCCAACTCCCTGTAAGTCTGTCTACTGGGGATGCGCATGGGTCAGACAATGCCTTTGGCCCCCAGGAGCCCTGACAGATAGGAACGGATAGCTGTGTGTTTTACCATTCGTCTTCTCCTTGTCACGCTTTCATAGGACTGGGCATGTTCCAATTCTTTATTACTGGAGAGGTCAAAAGAGAAAAGAATCTTCCACTGTTCTTAGATTTATCAATTTATTTATTTGACAGAGAGAGAGATCACAAGTAAGCAGATAGGCAGGCAGAGAGAGAGGAAGAAGCAGGCTTCCTGCTGAGCAGAGAGCCTGACATGGGCCTCGATCCCAGGACCCTGAGATCATGACTGAAGCCAAAGGCAGAGACTTAACCCACTGAGCCACCCAGGCGCCCCAGGAATCTTCCACTGTTCTGATGGCGTCACCGGGTGGCCATGGACAATGGCTTAACCTCCCTGTTACCATTTTTTTTATTTTTCAAACTGGGGTAATGATTTTTGGCTCCTTATTCTATCCTAAGGATCAGACAAGATAAATGGCTATGAAAGAGCTACAAACATCTTGCTGAGAGAGGAAGATAGTGTTATGAGTATTAACAGTTTTTGCTAAAATTTTAGTTCATTTTCGTGACAAGACTTAAAGAGATTATGGCATTCTTCTCTGATCAAAATTTGGTGTTGATTCTTTCTCTGAGGTCAGCACTCAGCAATTGGAAGTCTAACAAATGGAGAGGACTCGGTAATAATTCTCTTTACCAAAGGGTTCTGTATTTGGTAAAATGATTTGTCACCAGAGACTCCCTTAGTAAATTTTGAATGGTTTATAAAGAGCACTTCGGGAACGCAGCTGCTTCTGTTAAGTAAGACAGGTGTTTGCTTCTGTGACATTGGCTTAGGTGCCATTCCCCTTGGCAACTAGGCACATAAATGGAGTTGTCTTCTCTTGCGCAGCCAACCTCCCATGATTTCCACTGAGCACCCACTGACCATTGCTCCATCAGGGGTGTAGGGAGACAGTCCTGTGCCACATCTAAAAACAGAAAGCCCAGACTCCAGAGGTCGGAGCACATCAGGAATGGCTTGAGATGGACAGGTGGGGACCCCAGTATCAGCTCAGAGGGAGGGTGCAGCCAGCCCCCTGCAGCGGTGAGGAAGATCGCCCCTGCCCCACAGGACAGAATCCCCTTAGAGGCCATGGTATCCTGGGCCAAGAGTGAAAGAAGAACTGCAGCCCACGTGGTTTGCAGGGACAGCTGTGAGATGAGACCATGCCCAGGAGAGAGCCACTGCGGCTGGCGTTGGACAAGAAAGTGGGTGTCTGCACACACTTCAGCTGCGTCATAGGTGAAGATGAGATTAATTGCATCTTCCTCCCTGGGTACTTGTGAGGGCCCAGTCAGATACCATGCATGAAGCACTTCCTTCCTCTTCTCCTTCTGTCGCAGGAGGCCAGGTGTAGGGGGCTGTCCCTAAGTCCACCGAGCCTGCAGGCCACTCTGTTGAAGACAGCAGCCGCACATGTGTCCCAAGGCTGGCTTACGGGATGGGTGCAGGCAGTGTGCACAGGGAGTGGGAGACGGGAAACAGGGAGCCTCGACTTCTCCACAGCCCCATCCATCCATGGCTCTGCTGAGGGTCTCCGTTTCACTTAGGTTAACAGCTCCTCTGGTCTTGGGGGGGGGGCGCACCCTGGTAAGAGGGTGGCCGCGGAGACATGTGCTTCATCGTGGGTGAGGTACAGAAAGGGTGCGGGGATGTGGAGGGTGGGACCGCGACACCTCCCTGCCATGGCCACCCCAGGTCTGTGTTCCTGTGTGAAGAGTTATGTAAATGCCCGCGAGTGTGAGTCCTCCTTCACCTGCACGGTGCCTGAGAGGTGAATGAGGGAAAGGTTGCCTGTGACTTACGCGTGCCTTCATCTCAGAGCCTCTCAATTTCTCTGGCCAGGAGAAAAAGGAACTGCTCCTCTGTTCTTGTTTGTGGATTCAAACATTGGGTGTCGTAGGCTATGTCAGCAGGGCACTGCTCTAGCTGTCCCACAGGGACCAAAGCTGCTGTTAGCCTGCGTCCCACCCCTGCGGATCAGTGGCCAGCCGGGACAACACAGCCTAGCTCATTTCACTTGTGAGCTTCTGCTCCCGCTCCATGCCAGGCACCGGCGGCACGACAGTGAACCAGACGGATGAAGTTCCGGTTCTGCTAGACCCTGTATCCCTGGGCGAAAAGCAGACGTGAAACACATCTGAAACACTAGAAAACAGTCAGCTAAGGGTTCTTGCTGGGAATTAAAGTAGTGTGTTGGGATATGGAGTACCAGGCAGTGAATGTGGCTGGAGTAGTCAGCAAAGGAGGTGACATTCACGCTGAGATCCGCATGACAGGAGGGACCGCTGGCTAGTTTGGGTCCGTAACACTGGCTGCTGCAGCACCTGCTGTCCCAGAGCTCAGTGACTTGACACAGGACTGTTGCTCTCTGGCTCACTCTGAACCCGGCACAGGTGTTTCTCGTCACTTATTAGGCAGCCCGCCATGGACAGCTCCTTCCATCTTCTGCACCAGCCATCCCACAGGACCTGAGTTCTCTGCTGAGCGCTCTGGGTCCAGCCAGCAGGGGTGGGGGGGCGGAGGTGGAGAGTGCAGGAGAGTTTTATGGGCCAGGCCTGGAGAGACACATGTTCCCTCTTCCCACAGGCCACTGAGCGGGGCCATCCCACCCACAAGGGAAGAAGTGTAATCTCTGCACCCAGGAGGGAAGGGAAATAGGCTCCTTGCGACTTTCCTGACCCCCAGATAGCGCCAAGGAGCCTAAAATGGAAACAGGCTGGGTGTGTCTGGGAAGGAGGAAGGGCCAGTGTATGGTGGGTGTGGCTGCTGCAGGAGGGGAAGTAGGAAAGTGGCAGAAAAGGAGGCAGGACCAGAACATGTGAGGCACTGAAGTCAGAGTCAGTTGCATCTGCTTCTATATATGATGAGTTACTTGCGGTTGGAGAGAGTTTTGTTTTTGTTTTTGTTTTTGATATTATTTTTTAAGATGTATTTACTTTAGAGAGAGAGAGAGAGAGCGAGCACAGGGTGGAGGTATAGGGGGCAGAGAGAGGGAAGATCTCAGGCAGACTTTCTGCTGAGCACAGAAATTGCTCCTGGGCTCTATCTCATGACCCCGAGAGATCATGATCTGAGCCGACATCAAGAGCTGGAGACATAACGGACTGAGCTAATCAGAAACCCCATGGAGAGGGGGGTTTTTTTTCCTCATAAATCTATTTTATTTATTTATTTATTTATTTATTTATTTATTTATAGATTTTATTTATTTATTTATAGATTTTATTTATTTGATAGAGAGAAACACAGCCAGAGAGGGAACACAAGCAGGGGGAGTGAGAGAGGGAGAAGCAGGTTTTCTGCCAAGCAGGGAGCCCGATGTGGGACTCGACCCCGGGTCTCCGGGATGATGACTGGAGCCAAAGGCAGTCGCTTAACCAACTGAGCCACCCAGGCGCCCCTTCATAAGTTTATTTAAGTAATCTTTGCACCCAGTGTTGGGCTCAAACTCAGGACCCCGGGATCGAGAGCCACACACTCCACTGACCTAGCCATCAGGTGCCCCCTGCACTGGAGAGTTTTAAGCAGAAATACAAGCTCATCTGAATTCATGTTTCATAAGGATCTGTCTCCTTCCTGCAGATAAGGAATTCAGGGGAGCAAGAGTGGAAGTAAGGCAACCACATAAAAGGCTAATAGCACTCTCACCTTTGTCCACCCCACTGTGGGCTCTTTCCTATCTTTTGAACACTCCCGTCACGTGCCCCCGGGCCTTTGCCCTTTCTGTGCCCTCTGCCTGGTGCACTGTTCCCCTAGATACTCTCTTTGTTCAGGTCCCTGCTCAGTGTTTCCTTCTCACAAATGCTTTGCCTGCACATCTTGCATAAAATAACAGCCCACCACAGGCAGCACTCCCCATCACCCTCTTAGCCATGTTCTATTTTTCACTGTGGCACATGGTGCTGGGTATAGATTTCCTCAAGTTATTAGTTATTTGTTCTTTGCCCCCCGCCCCCCGCAAATACAGTATAAGCTACATGGAGATGGGCACTGTTGGATTTGCAGGCATTCAAATATGA
Source organism: Spilogale gracilis (assembly GCA_004023965.1). Lineage (NCBI taxonomy): Eukaryota > Metazoa > Chordata > Mammalia > Carnivora > Mephitidae > Spilogale > Spilogale gracilis. Next base: position 86,258 of record PITA01004375.1, read on the forward strand.
GGCAAAACATGGTAATTCATAATAGTAGTGAGTCCTGGATAGATTTAAGATGTGTTCTAGAAAAAAGTCGACAGCATGTGGTGATGTCAGAGGGAAAGAGAAGAACGAATATTCCTAGATTTGCAGCAGAGTACCTAGGTGTGTGGAGGCGTTGTTTCTGGAGTGGGTGGGAGCCCTGGGCAGGGCAGGGCGGCCATCAGGACCTCTGGCTTGGCTGTGTTAAGTTGGGAGACTTAAGGAGACACCTATGCAGAGATGCCAACCAGCCTGGGGATCCTGGAGGTATAGATCTGGGAGACGTGGGCTCATAGGTAGTCCTGAAAGCTGAGACCTGAAGGATTCACCACAGGGCTGGATAGAGATAGAGAGGAGCCAGAGGGCCAAGGACTGAGCTTGGGGTGCTCTGAAGAGCAAGGAGAGCAGCCAGCAAGATGGGAAGATGTGGGAGGAAACTAGAAATAGAAAAGAAACTGCGGGGGGGAGGGCAGTAGCTGGGCCATGTGCTTCCAGATGAGGGAGAGCGGATGATGCACTTGGCCATGCGGCATTCCCAGCAGCCACTGTGAGAACGCTGCCTCCAAACCCACTCTCCCCATAGGGATTGGGCGGGGCAGACTCTGGGCTCTGCTGCCCTTCTCCAGCATTCCACAGCATCCATGCACACTGGAGATGTTTGTTTTTGGTCTGGTTTTCCAGCGGGTGGGCAGAGAGCAAATGCTTCTTTCCAACCTTGAAGGGTTTGTAAGAATGTGCAAATCTAGATGGAGAGGAAGTTCAAAGAAGAAACCCGAGGCAGAGGAGTCGGGCGCCCAGAAAAGTTCCTACCCTGTGGGCGAAAGGAATGGTGGTGTGGGAAGGCAGTGTTTCCCACACTTGAGGCGTTTAAAATTAGGTATGCCCCCAGCCCTGCATATGGGAGTAACATGTTAGGGACTGAGTAGGAAAAAATCAACATCAGGTTCAGTCTTCAGTAAGTAGTCCATGAAGTAGATGAGCATGTATTGAGTGCCTGCTGGGTATAGTTCAGGAGCATGGGCTCTAGACTTAAATAGTCCCACCAATTCTATCCTGATTCTGTTATTCTGATTTTTTTTTTAAATGGGCACAGTAATCTCTCTAGGTCTCACCTTCCCCCTTTTTAAAAGGGGATAATTTTAATACATCTCCATGAAGTTAGTAGTGGATGGAGCAGATTAAATAATATACTTCAGTTACCTCTTTGTGTTTGTGTATTCAGTAAGCATTTGCTGAGTACCTATTACGTAACGGTCGGTGTGATTAGGCACTGGAAACGCTGCAGAGAACACTGGTCCCGGAGCAGCCAGCGGCCATGCAGGGCCTAACCTGCATGTCATCATCAGAGACGTAATAGAAGGCTGGTGTGGAAGGAACCTGGGTGCTAGGGTTAGAGACTAAAACTTAGCAGGGACTATTGCAGAGAACTTAATTTTCGGGGCACCTGGCTGGCTCAGTCAGTGGATTCTGCCAGGCTCTTGATCTTGGGGTTATGGGTTAGAGCCCTACACTGGTGGAGAGATAGCTAGAAAATTAAATCCTAAGGAATTTAATTCTCAACATTCTGTCTGTGTTGAGTAGGACATCCCTCCCGTGTCACCTTGCAGTTGGGTGTTTCTGAGAACCTGGCTGTTTTGGGGGGCACAGTACTCTCTGTGCACTTAGTCTCAACGCAGACTTTATCTTAGTTTGCTTCTCTTTGTCAAGTCATTGGCCAGGTTTTGCAAAGTAGCCCATGTGTTAAAGCCCATGAAGTGGGTGCTGAAGAAGTGTTGTCTCTCTTGCTGTGAAAGCTTTCTTGAGGAAAGGTACAGACCCTGTGAAGGAGCCTGGGGCAAAACGCCTACTCCGGAGGGCCACGGGCAGTGTGACTCGAAGCCACCTGTTCCCTGCAGTGAACTGGCACCTCCGAGGTCTCTGTGGGGGTGCAGTTCAGCAAAGACTGGAGTGTCAGGATGGAATTTTCTTCAGACGTCACACTCCATTTAAACCAGGAAGCCGTATTCCTCTCTCAAGAAGAAACCAGTATTGCAAGCTCCCGCTGCAGACCTTATAAACCACAGGCTAGTCAAAGCACAGCAGCGGGGCTGGGAGAGGAGGGTCTGAAGTCTGAAGACATTTTCTAGCCTCTTAGCCCAGATCTCTTAGCCTCAGTTTCTCATAGGCACAGAGCGGGAATAATCATAACGTTTTCAGGTGCTTGTTAGAGGCTTTCAAAGATTTCAAAGCCGAGAACCTTCCTTGGCCGCTAACCACTTTTAAAAATCAGAGGGAGTTTTCCTCTCTTAGCATCTCTCAGATGAAAACCGTTCAGGTGCCGGGTGAGAAAATAACTACAAAAAGATTTGGCCATTCAGGTGTTAAACTTTTCTTCTAGTCCTTTCTGCCCCCCAAATACAAGTACATCTCTTTTAACAATTATAAATGCTTTCCCTCTGGCAATGAACATTTCCACACCCTCCACCAGTTTTACAGGTCAGGCTTTTTTTGGCCTCAGACCCAGGACTTGGTCTCAGAGAGTGGGCTGCACAATTATTTCTGCAGAGACCACACGCTCACCACGTCTTTCGGAGATAATCAACTTCAGCTTTGTAAATTTATGAACTGGGTTTTGGGTTTTTGTTTTTTTTTTCTTTTCCTTTTTTTCTATCCTCAGTCCAAGAAATGTCAAAGCTGCTTATTCTGGATTACCCCTAACCCCGGATCTAAATGATCTTTGAAAGCAACAGTTGTTTTTGTTTTTGTTTTTTTTTCCCCTGAGAGTTCTCTTTTCTAACATGGCAGTTCATCACGACTTTTATGATCTTCCATTTAGTGCTGCCTTGCTGGGTATCTGAACAGCAGACCTAACTAATCATATAAGGAACCCAGCCTAGGAGGACCACCTCTTAAGACAGAGGGACTCCACGGGGTCCCCCAGTCTGGCATACAGCTGGAAAGACATCAAACCCTACACATAAAACTGGGACTACTGTGTCATATGCTCCTGTCTGCTCTCTGATGATCTGAGAGGTTTCTCTTCCTTGCTCTGAGCTTATTAAGCAGTATGGGCAAGTGGAGGAAGGAAAGAATGTTGCTCTCTTAAGACACTTTTAAAAGATTGAGTTTTAGAATGTGACCCAAAATAGACAAACACCTTCCATCCGAATCTTTCGGTTACTTTCACTTTTGGCCAAATAAAAATCATCCCTCAGCTGTCTGACCTTAGAGTGCCTAATCTTTAAAACAGACAGTTGACCCTCCTTCTTTGAGTGAGTTTAGATCTCAAGGGCCGTGTGGTGTCATTATAGGGGCCTAGCTGTGTACACACTGAGATGAGGGAGGGGTTGGTTTCAAACCCCAAAGGTTACTACTCCCTTTTGCCGGCTCCTGTTTATCCCATATTATTGGAATTTTGCTGAAAGGCACACCAAATCCATTCTAATTGCCTGAGTTCTACAAAGAAAGAGCACAGAGAAGCAATACAGTCAGTGAATTTCAGGCTTGGGTATATTATGGCCTCCGAGAAGCCCAGCTGGCTGATGGACAGGGACCAGGATCAGTGGGGGACTCAAAGGAGAAAACTCAGAACTGCTCTCATCAGTAACACCTCTCCTTCCCTAGCATTTCAGAGTGCATTGATAGTGAAGCCGAGACAGTCATGCAGCTCCGAAATGAGCTGAGAGACAAAGAGATGAAGCTGACAGACATCCGCCTCGAAGCCCTCAGCTCTGCGCACCAGCTTGACCAGCTCCGGGAGGCCATGAACAGGATGCAGGTGAGCCCCGGAGCAGAGGCGAGCCCCAGGCTGTCCGGGAAGGAGCGGCAAGGGGCTTCGGTGGCAACCTTATGCCTCGTGAGACTCTTTCTCTCCTCCTATCTTATTTCTTTCTTTTCCAAAGTAACAGGGCTCTTTATCTTCTTATGCCCTCCCAGATAATGCTCAGAGATGAGTCTTTTCAAAGTATAGGCAGAACCGTGCCTTTCCGCTCAGTGGGCCTTCTCGTGGCCCTGCGGTTGGTCTTGTGTGCAGCCGTCTCCTTCCTCTGGCCTTCAAGGCTTCTGCAGGATCCTTTGTACTCGGCATCTGCCACCCATCCACTCACAGTTAACACTTTCCAGATTCATCAGCCAAAGGGAGCCCCTTACTACTTCCTTTGCCTGCACCTGGAATTTCTGTATCCTAGTCCTGGTGTTCCTTCAAGGATTAGCCTCCCGCTCTGCAAAGCTTTTCCAGGTCCTGCATCTGCAAGAGTTAGTGCCTCATCTGAGCTCCTATAGATGTGTTCTTCCAGCCCCTCCCCCTCGACCCCGACTAGAAGGCGTTTGGGTCTTCTGGCCATTCTTTTTCTGCATCCCTTTCTCTAGATGTAGCTCTGGTGCTGTGCACGTGGTAGGTTTTCCCTACATGTGTGCAGAGGTGAAAGCACCCTGTGGGCTCTGCCACATGAGACCTCCCTGAAGAACCAGCATTTCCCAGAGGAGGTTCCATAGAATACTTGTTCCATGAGCTGCTCTGTGAAAGGAGAGCTCCTGGTGCTTAGCTGTGTTCAGGACACACTCTGACCCCTCTGAGGTCCACCATGCAGAGCAGCTCCTAAAAGCTCTAAGCCCTTTTTAAAGAAACCCATCAAGCCCAGAGTCACATAAACCTCTTGGATTGTAAGACTCAGTTAAGACTCAGCGGACTCTGGGAAGCGCTTCTCAGGTGTTCCCAAAGGCCAGCTCTCCACAAAGATGGCCCTTGCCTCGCCAGACTGGTCTTATGTGCCCAAGAGCAGCTAGCATGGCTGGACCTCTCCGATGGTGTGACTGCATGGGCCTCGGCTGGAGTTCCTACCTGATCCCTGCACGGGACTTTCCAGCCCCTCTTCCGTAAGGTGCTTGTTCGTGTTCCATCCACCTAGTAAGCGAGCCTCTCCCTTGCTCTTTGCAGAGTGAAATAGAGAAGCTGAAAGCTGAGAATGACCGACTGAAGTCTGAGTCTCAAGTCAGTGGCTGCAGCAGGGCACCCTCTCAGGTGTCCCTATCTGCCTCACCTAGGCAGTCCATGGGCCTCTCCCAGCACAGCTTGAACCTCACGGAGTCAACCAGCCTGGGTGAGTGGAATTCCGGGGCTGGGGGCAGGTCAGGGCCTGCAGCTGGCCCTCCACTCTCCACGCCAGAGCCCCGAGATAAGCAGATGAGCAGATCAAATGCAGAGCAACAGGCGTGCGTGCACTTGGGGTGTGTGTGTGTGGGTGTGCGTCTGCTACCGACATAAGCTCAGCCGTTAGACTGCTGTCATGCTTTGCTCCAGTGCCCCCAGTTCTCCAAGCCATGAGTTTGGATCCTCTTGTCCACCATGCTGAGTTCTGTTTGATTCATTTTAAGAGGCTGACCTATAAGCTGAATGTCGCTTAGAAACCCCATAGTAGCAGGTCCCAGCTGGGGCAATGGCTTGGTCTGTGGTCTTCCTGCCTTCAGGATGGATTCTCGGCCAGCACCATCATGAGCGTACATGAGCTAGGTTTTCTTTGTAAGCATATTGAGGCTGATGCTTTGATTTCTTATCCATGATGCTACATTGCTATCATTTTGGTTGAGCCTCTGCCTCGCACTTCCATTTGGCAAGGTACATTGTCGGCCTGCTGGTTCTTTGGTTGGTCCACCATTGGTTTCTGTGGTTGCATTCTCCATTCTGCCCTCTCCCCTTCCCCTACCCCACCTTACTTCCCTGCACCCCGACACCTGGTTTGTCCCGCTGCCGTGCCAACAGGCAGTGGGGGTGTCAGGAAGCTGGCTTTGCTGTCCCCATGTGCCTAAGGCTGTTGATGTTTTCCATTCGCAGACATGTTGCTGGATGACACTGGTGAATGCCCGGCTCGGAAGGAAGGAGGCAGGCATGTTAAGATAGTTGTCAGCTTTCAGGAGGAAATGAAGTGGAAGGAGGTTAGTTGGATCCCCCTCCCCGCTCTGCTTGTCCCTTCTCCAGGTAGAACTACCTAGCTTAGGATGGCATCGTCAGACCATTATCACCTCTGTGCCTAAGGTGATTCCAAGGTCCTGCTAACACTTGCCTTAACTAACCACAATCCCCAGCAGCATTTTTACACAGTTAACATGAATGAGCAAATGGCCTTTCCCTCCCTCTCGCGTTTGGAAAGGCTAATAAAGAGTACTAAAGGGGCGCCTGGGTGGCTCAGTTGTTTGAGCGACTGCCTTCGGCTCAGGTCATGATCCTGGAGACTCAGGATCGAGCCCCATATCGGGCTTCCTGCTCAGCGGGAAGCCTGCTTCTCCTTCTCTCACTCCCACTGCTTGTGTTCCCTCTCTGGCTGCGTTTCTCTGTCAAATAATTAAAATCTTTAAAAAAAAAAAAAGTACTAAAAACAGTCCCATGTCGCACTTGCACGGAACTCAGAAACACTAACATCAGTCAGAAACGGCTTCTGTGAACTTAATGTATTCCGAAAGAAGGCAGCTAAGCACAGTTAGCCCGGCAGGTGCAGAAGCAAGCTGACCAAGAGCACCAGTCTTGTCCAGTGTTCAGAGTCCGCGGACAAGGTGGGATGCGGAGGGGGCCGAGCCACACAGGTGGCTGACCTCAAGCCGGTGGGGTGGCCCAACTCTCCAAGGCTGAGGAGCCTTCAGTTTTCTGAGTAGTTCCTGTTTTCCTCCAGAGCCTGAGGAGGCCACACCCACACTAGGGACTATTTTGGGGGCAGGGGTGGGGGTTGACAGAGTTGATTTTTAGTCATTGATTCAGTCCGCATGACGCCGTAACAACCATCTCTCGAGAAGTGGAGAAAGATTCCATGAGTGGTTATTTCGAGGCCTCTTCAGCTGTTTGTTTGTTGTTTCTTGGCATCCTTGCCAACATGCTGTTGGTCATCGAGGAGTGCCCCCGGGAGCCTGCGGCGCCCCCCACAGCAGAGCAGTCTGCGGCCAGACTCTCTTTGCCAGAGGATTCCACTGTGTGGCCAGCGTTCTAGTCTTGTGGAAGGCCGTAGGCCCCGGTTTTGGAGCTGCCAGTGATTTTCTCCTCATCGAACCTAAAAATATACTTATTTTTATACATAAAAATAAACATAAAGAAGTCCATTTTCAGAGCTTAAGTTGTGGCATGATAGGACCATCAAGGGGAAAATTCATCCTTAGAACGTTCTTATAAAAAGTTCAGGGATACCTGGGGACGTGCATTAATGCAATGATCCTCAAGAGGAAGCGACTGATTCTACATCTTGCAGAAGCTTGAGTCCCTTTTAGAAATTATATTGTTCTGGATCACCACAGCATCCAGATGAGGCTGGTCAGTTGGATGGTGTCACCTCCACTTTACGGCGAAAAGCTTATCACCCAAGCGTCATTTACTTGAAGTTACAGGGCAGCTGGTGAGCCAGATGGTCTCACTGTAAGACTGGTGCTCTTTTCTCTGCTGACTTTGCTTAACTGCCACATACAACCCCACCCCTGTCTCCACTCTTCTAATTCTGTACCCTTAGGAGCATGTCAGAGCTAAGATTTTAAAATGCTACAAAATGGAATATTAACTTTTCTTTAATCATTGTGATTAGTTAGCCCCCACACCCCCTGTAGAGAGCCGTGTGGGCAAAATTCAAAAGATTTTTTGTGAACTCCCCAGAGTTTTACTTGTTTTCTGAATTGAGTACGTTTTAACTTGGAATGAGCAGAAAAGCAATAAACAGTATTTTAAAAAGAAGAAAAGAACATATTCTATTCTGAAGGATTTTAAGATCTAGCAAGGAGATAAACTTGATTTACAAATAAGACATGAATACCTAAAAGTAAACAAGTGTAGAATACGCGAATATATTGGTTATGTACAGAACCAGTGAAGCAGTGTGATCTCTGAACCTGGTGGGTTAATCATTGAAGGCTTCCTGGAAGAGGTGAATTTGCAAGCAAGCTTTGGAAAGGGAGAGCTGGCGAACAGGAGAAGGGAGAGAATTCCAGGCCAGGGATGTGATCTATGCATTATACAAGACACACCTTTAGAAGAAGGTTCTAGATTCCAGAGAGGAGATCCTCTCTTCCTGCCCCACGGAGTAGTTTTTGCAAGAAAGCAGGGAAAGTTTTAAAGACTTGTTTTCCATCTACATTGTATCTGGTGTTATAGTAAATAGGACTTTTATTCCCCTCTCAAAACATTGGTGGAGTTCTAAGGCAATCTGAGTCCTTGCTAAACTGTGTCAGAAAAGTTTTTCACCTGCATACATTTCCTTACCCTTAGGATTCCAGACCACACCTCTTTCTTATTGGCTGCATTGGAGTTAGTGGCAAGACAAAGTGGGATGTCCTCGATGGGGTGGTTAGACGACTGTTCAAAGTAAGTGTCTAAGAGGACGGCTACGATAATCTACCTCAAGTGGGGGTGGGTCTGGGCGCAGGGAGGGAAGGGGCGGTTTGTGTCCTGAACTGGCCACTTCTTGGGTCCGCCCCCATCCATGTGTTGCTGGGACTTGTCTCTGGGCACTCCAGTAACAGGAGGATGGTGAGTACAGACTGGTGATTGGCCAGCCTGTTCCTGGCTACCCTTGGCCATGATCGGCCAGCCAGTGAGAGTCATTTCCCTTCCCTGGCCTCAAGCAATGATCTGAGCCTCGCATGGTGAACAGCTAGTTGAATATTGAATTGGCGTTGAATATACTTTGAATCGTGTGCCCTGTGGCCCGGGCGAAAACCTCAAATTTCCATTCTTCATTTCCGGGGGATTTGATCCAACTTTCCCAACATTCTGGCCAACACTTCACGGTCTATGATTTGTAGTACATGTAACATTAACATCTGATCAATGGCCAGAGTCAAAGATTTTGGCACAGGTATTAACATACTTGTTCGGGAGAAATAACTCATGAGTACGGAGGTGAACCAGCAAGCACAACGTGTTTGGAAGAAGCTTCTCGTATGTTTTTTTTTTCCTACTGTCCTCAAGGGAGTCAGCAGTCATAAGCACTGATAAATCATATCCCCTAAGTACTATTGGTAGCCTTCATTTTGGTGCCAGAGATCATGCTAGCATTATCCCAATTTATTTCCAGGCTTGTGAGGAAGGTCTTACTATTTTCCCATTTAAAGAGGAGGAAGGCAAGGCTCGGGCCACTTGCCCAAGATCATGGATCTAGAACACAACCATGTTGGTCTTGTTGAGTTGGTCTGACTTTAAAACGTGAGTTAACTAGTACACTGCAGTCTCTTTCTCGCATCTAGATTCAAGTGACTTCACACACAGGAAGGCCTCTTCTCTGGCCAAAGAGCAGTCCCCATCTTGGCAGGCTGTGGAAATGTGCCCAGGCAAGGGATGTGAATGGCTGAAGCAGACCTGCTCTGCTGCCTGGTTCCCAAACCTGAACTCTACTGATGGGGAGCCGGGACATCCTTGGATTAAAAAGACAGCATTTGAGGGCTAAAAGGAGGCTGTGGGGCATCAGGGGGGAGGAACTGAGACCATTAAAGGTAGAGAGGCCTATTCTTGATAATTGCACATCGGTCATCGTCCAGCTACCTCCTCACCCACAGACCTTCAGTCCAGGTTCACTGACCTAAAACCTTTCGGTCACTCACCTCAGAGGGTGTACTTTCCAAATGAAATACAGTTTTTCCTGTTTAAAGATCAAAAGCGGCTTTTTTTCTTGCTTCCCTGGGGTTTGCTCCTTTTATCATCTGTATAGTGTTTGCTGTGAGCCAAGAGGAGGGGCTGGTGGAGAGTTCTTGTCAGAATTAGTCTCTCACAAATTTTCCAGCACTATTCACAGGCCCTTCAGGACTTCAGCTGAATTTAAGAAAAGCAGCCTAACTTTTCCTTGCCTGGTTCATCCAGACTAAACGTTTACGATTGTGTTCGGGCTCCCTCCACGTCACTAACCAAATAAATCTGTTCATGAAGAGGACTGTGATACTCGGTCACCATCCCGACAGAAGGCTCTTCCCCTGTCCCCCCCCCCCCCTTTCTTGTTCCACAGCTTGGTTTCAACCCAGGTATCAAATGAGAAGGAAGATGATCATAAATCACCCAAGGAAAACATGAGTCACAGGCAGATTTCTAGCCACATCTTTGATGGGGTCTTGATTTTATTCTTCCCAGGAATACATCACCCACGTCGACCCCGTGAGTCAGCTGGGGCTGAATTCAGATAGTGTTCTGGGCTACAGCATTGGGGAAATCAAGCGCAGCAATACCTCTGAGACCCCCGAGCTGCTTCCCTGTGGCTATCTGGTCGGCGAGAACACGACCATCTCTGTGACCGTCAAAGGTAATTCGGCTGACGACAGAGGTCGGAATTTTCAGGGAATTGCGGTTTTTGTTTTGTGACTTGGTGTGGAAAACCATGGCCACAGTTTGGTTTGCACAGGTGTGTGTGGGTAGGTTTCTCTACCGCTGCAATCACAGTTCTTACCTAAGCAAGTTCAACGCCCTTGAGCTTTTTCCCCCACCTGGGAATTTTAGTTTATTGCTGAAATTATATAACAAAAGGTCCCATTAAGCCTTATGACTGTGAGATGTTGGAATCTTAATAGCCCTGCTGAAACGGGCCTCCCCCAAGAGCGGTGGATTACTCTTGCAGGCCAGCCTTGGACGTGGTCCCATTCTACAGGTGGGAGCCACTCTGCCCATGCACAGCGCTGCCAGCGGCTCCGGCGGCCTCATCACCCAGGGATGCTAGGCCCCAGGCCAGAGTGTGTGCCAAGGAATTCCAGACCCATGAAGGATCTTGTAGGGGGAGCACCCTGGCCAAATAAGTCTAAAAAATGGCATCATTTGACCCATTTGTGTTCAAGGGACGGGAATATATGGGTGTACGGGAACACTAACTCCGTCCTCGGGTGTGTAGACTCCTACCAATAAGAAGGCTGTTGAATCCAATCTGACAGAAACGTATTTGACTGCAAAACCCCCTCTTCCCCTATATTTTAGGAAACCTCCTCCCACCACCAAAGAATAGAGTAACAAACACTGTACAACCTTCAAGTTGTCCCATCGTACTTCCCTGTAAGGCATAGCTTTTTTTTTTTTTTTTTAAGATTTTATTTATTTATTTGATGGAGAGCAGAGAGAGGGCCCCAACTAGACAGAGCAACAAGCAGTGGTAGAGGGAGAAGCAGACTTCCCACCGAGCAAGGAGACTGATGTGGAACTCGAACTCAGGACCCTGGGATCATGACCTGAGCTGAAGGTAGACGCTTAACGGATTGAGCCACCCAGGTGCCCCAAGGCACAACTTTTGACTGTAGTTTTAACAGGGCACTTTTGGGGTTGTTTGATGAAAGCTTTGGTTCCTGGTTGGAAGCACCCCACCATCCCGTAGGAGCAGGAATTCTCACTTTGCTATGCCAGGAACCAGCCTAATGTTACCACCTGAGCCTCACACACAGCCTTCTTACCTTACCAGCGAGTGACATTGCATGCATGTGGCCTCAGGTACAAGTGACAGGAACCTGCCCCAAACTAGCTTTAGTGGGAACGCAAAACATACCTGGGAAATGGCAGGAATCACTTCAAACATGGCTGGATCTGGGCATCCCTACAGTGCCCTGAGACCAGGCCTGCCTCCGCTTGGCAGATTCTCTGAGCCCTGCACACGGCTGCAGAAATGGCCCAGGTAGCCCTGATTCATCCTTCGGGCTGGGGAACCTAAAAGTAAGAGAATGTCCTTCTGGAAAAGTGTGACACAAAATCCTACCAGGTGGTTCTGGTCCACGTGAGTCAAATGGCCATCACTGAACCAATCATCATGGCCTGGGAAAGAGTTTGGCCCAGCCTGCACCCCTGGGGGACTGAAGGTGCTAGGTCAGCCCCACTTGGACCACCTGGAATGAGCTCCCTATAAGAAACAAGGGTCCTCCTAGAAGGGCCAGGCGGTACCAGGCACACAGAAAACAGTGCTGCACTACAAGAACCCCTCCAGGAGAGCCTTGCACGTCACGGGCTCGAACCTCATTTCATCCATGCTGGTGAACCTGCATGGTCACTTGTAGGTGACAGCTGTGGGCACTGAGGGGTGGAAAGAGTGATCTGCTGCAGAAACCAGACCTCTGTAGAAATGGGAACAAGATGGTCTGCTGAGGTAGAATGTGCCTGGCGCCCCAGCCCCCAGCCCAGTCTGCCACAGTTCACCATCTCGAGGGATCAGTTAGGTTTATTTTTAAGCGACACCTGACTTCTATTTTCCAGCACTGCTTGAAACTCATGCCTTCAGGACACCATAAACCACGCAAGAGCTGGAGCTGAGAGATCTGTGGGCTGCAGTTGGGCCACTTCTGTGGTACCGGGGGTGGGAGTGTGGCTGGGCACACCCTGGGGTGAGTGCATGGGCAGAATAGGCACTCCCGGGAGGCTTTAGGGCAAAAGACCAAAAGAGCAATAATGTATATGTAAAGAAAGAGGTTTCTGTGGGTTTTTTCCTGTCTCTTGATTAAGTTTAGACTAGAGACCCTGCAGTCCATACTTGGCATTGAGTTTCAACCAGTGTAGGCTACCCTGAGCTCAGTACCAGGAGTCTTCAGCCTGTACCCAGAAGATCAGTTATTTAGAAACCTTTATTATGGTCATTCTGGAATAGTCTCTTGCACGTAGGGGCCATTCTCAGAAGTTTGGGGGAGGATTGGAAACAAGCATATAAATGCATTTGTGGGGTGTGTTTGCAATGAAAAATCATGTAGAAGGAAGATACTATTATAAAATAGAATAAATAGGGGTGCCTGGCTGGCTCTGTCGGTAGAGTGTGTGACTCTTGATCTCAGGCTTCTAAGTTTGAGCTACACAATGGGTGTAGAGATTACTTAAAAATGAAATCAAAAAAATAATAAAATAGAATAAGTGGTTTATAATTTATTTTTTGCTTACCTACACTAGTTTTCTTAAGGTAAATTTTAACAGAAGTATTTTAGGTTTTAGACAAAGTAACCTTGGGTGGGTCGTCTCCTGAGGATGCTATCAAGAAAAAAATTCTTTTAAAAAAAGCCAAGTTAGGCATCTGACTTGATTTTGACTCAGGCCATGATCTTAGGGTCTCGGGGGTCCTGCGCATGCTCTTTTTCTGTCTCTGACTACAAATGAAAATCTTCAAAAAAAATAAAAATAAAAATAAATAGCCAGTGGCCCTGGAGCACCTGGAGGACTCCGTCAGCTAAGAGGCTGCCTTCTGATCAGGTCATGAGCCCGGCGTCCTGGGATCAAGCCCCACGTCGCTTCTCCCTCTGCTCCTCCCCTCTGCTCATGCTCTCTCTGTCTCTTGCTCTCTCAAATAAAGAAAATCTTAAAAAAAAAAAAAAAGGAAAGGCCAACAACTCTGACTGCCCCACCTACCAAAGTGGGAAGATGCAACTCCTCTTCACATTGCTGTGACTCGGGGGGCTTGCTGGGTATCATCTCAGCCTTCACCTACCAGTGGTCACATCCCTGAGTCGAATTGCATTTCTTTTGTTTTCAAGATGGCAGTGTGGCCACTTTTGTGGCCGATGTGAGTGTGGGCAGCGGTGGCCTGGGGCATGAGAACAGGGCGACAGGCAACCCCAGGGTCTTGGCAGACTTGGGAGACTCAGGTTTGGTCTGGGCGGACAGCAGCGGCCCAGTACATCCAGACAGACAAGCAGAGCCCAGCGTCCTAGGAATTCTGCAGAGGACGGACAGGGCACAAGGGCCTGGGTGTCGGAGTGGAGTCGGAGTCTGGGCAGGTCAGCCGAGCCAGGTGCCGGGAGCAGACGGCCATGGCTGCTTGCGTCCCGCCTCCTGAGCACCGGGGTGAGCAGCAGTGTCAGAGGAGTGGCCGCTGTGGAAGGAGCTTGGCAGTCGCAGGTGGCACACACGGAGCCGCCCGTTCTACAGGGCTTCAGCCCCTTCCTTCCCTCTCCAATGCAGGGCTCGCAGAGAACAGCCTGGACTCGCTGGTGTTCGAGTCCCTGATCCCCAAGCCCATCCTGCAGCGCTACGTCTCCCTGCTGGTGGAGCACCGGCGGATCATCCTCTCTGGCCCCAGTGGCACCGGGAAAACCTACCTGGCCAACCGGCTGTCCGAGTACCTCGTGCTGCGGGAGGGACGGGAGCTGACGGATGGCGTCATCGCCACCTTCAATGTGGACCACAAGTCCAGCAAGGTAAGAAGATCATGTGGAGCCTGCCGCCCCCCCAGGAGTTGGTGTGTGGGCCCTGCAGAATGGTCGAGGCCACCCCTACCCTGATAGGAAGCACTGTTGCCCTGCACTTTTGCTCAGGCTTGTGAAAACCCGCTGGAAGAAGGCGGGATGGCAGAGCAGAACAGAAGGCTTAAACCCAAAGCTTCCGGCAAGGAGTGCCATTTGTAAGGCGAGCTGATTCAGTTCTCACTGGCCCGCTCTGAGCTGGCTGGGATGCTCAGGGCTCGAAGTCCTTTAGGGTCACCCCAGGAGCATCCATTTTGGTTTACCAAGAGTTTGTCATGCCTGCTTGGTGCTCTTGTTCCTCCCAAATGAAGCGTCCTTTTGAGGAACAGAAATGACACAGTAATAGCTCCCGTCACAGACTGCTCGCCCATGACCCACACACTGGCCATGTCAGGGAGGCAGGACCTGAGGCTCACAGCAGGCGGCCATGTGCCTAGGACCCCTTGGATGGTACAGAGCAGGGGACTAGGGCGTAAGTCAGCGTCCTGGACTCCAGAACCAGCAAACAGGCTCAGTCCTGCTTCCTGGGGACTGATGGAAACGTCTGGACCTGATCCCAGGTGAAGCTCTTAAAGTGCTTTCTCAAACCCGTTTGCTGTTTACACGGTGGGAGGTGATGGATGATTCGTTCAGGCTGGCCCTGAGCAAGGGGACTGGTGAGTCAGAGGTGATTGGGAAATGACTCTTCTGCCTTATGACTCACCCGGCGTGCTGGAAGATACGGATTCCTGGACCTTGTTCCCAGATGGTGACTTTCGGGAGGCTTGGCGGGCTGGGAATCTGTGCCCTTTGGTTTGCTAGGTGACTTTGATGTCGGGGTGGAACTAGAGAGAGCCTGTCAGAATGCTGCTACCCGGAGTCTGTGTGAGCCCACTTAGGGAAAGGCATGCTGTCCCAGGACTGGTGAGAGAAGGACCCTCACCCCCCCAGGCACATGGCTGGGGTTTGAGCCCAGGCTAGATTTCAGCCCCCTCTCATGTTCCTCTTGACC
Organism: Spilogale gracilis; assembly: GCA_004023965.1. Taxonomy (NCBI): domain Eukaryota; kingdom Metazoa; phylum Chordata; class Mammalia; order Carnivora; family Mephitidae; genus Spilogale; species Spilogale gracilis. The sequence goes on from PITA01004375.1 coordinate 101,382, forward strand.
AGCACCCTCTGTAGAGTGCAGCTTACCAGCCGTACCCCACGAGCCTGAGTATGGGAAGGAAGGCTCTGGAAACTCTGTCCTTGTCAAGGGTCTGAGGCCACAAACCCCTGGTGGAAAGGGGCTAAAGGAAGAAGAAATCACTTGTAACTTAAAAACTAGGGCTGTTCTGATGCTAGCAAGCTACACTTTGACTTGAAAGGGAGGCCCCTGTATGTATTTGTAGGAGGTGGGGGAAGTATGTCCCTGCAAGCTACCTGGCTAGCCCATGCGGCCACTGGATGTGGTAGAGAGCTCACCCGGACTCAGGCCCCTGATTGGGCTGTGCCCCAGCCTCCTCACTGCTGAGATGGGGTAATCCCAGTGCCCACCCAGGAAGATGACTGTGGGGCTACAGAGATGCTGTGTGTGTGACTCAAGTCCCTGGCCACTGCTGCTACAACAGGGACATTATGGCAACCCGGCGTTCTGGTCTCTGGCCGGACCTGTGCTCGCTGCCTCAGCTCTTCCTTCTCTTCTTCTGACACACACCCCTAACTCCAGCCGTGCTGGGCTGCATCCTAGCTCCAACCCAAGCTAGTCCCCTGCTCTTCTCCACAGTTTAGTCCAGAGCTTACCCTTTCAGCCAGACTTTCCAGGGCCCACTCTGTGTGTAGACCCCATCTCCCCCGCGCTGTGGGCTGTTGGCTGTCAGCAGGGCTTGCCTATGGCTGGGGGGGGGGGGGAGGAGCGGTTCTTTGCTGTGTCCATCCATCAGGGGCTTCTCTAAAAATGGCTCTCAAGCAGGTGCTGTGGACGTACAGAGGATATAAGGCATCTGCCCTTGGGAACTTACTGGAAAGTGGGCATAATAATAAGCAAGATTAAGAAAAATAACAACACTTGTAGAGAAGTGATAGGAGCAGGGATACCTAGCCATGCCTGGGTACTCCACACTGTCTTCCAGGAGGCAGGACCCGTGCCTTCCTTGCCCCCTCCCCACATCTCCTGAAGGGCCTTTCTACCTGTGTTAACCTGGGCAAAGTGGAGGTTCCAAGCATGTGCGCCTTGACTGGGGTGCACTCACCCACTTAGCCTTCCCCGGCCTCTGCAGGAACTGCGCCAGTACCTGTCCAACCTTGCCGACCAGTGCACCAGTGAGGACAATGCTGTGGACATGCCCCTCGTCATTGTCCTGGACAACCTGCATCACGTCAGCTCTCTGGGCGAGATCTTCAATGGCCTGCTCAACTGCAAGGACCATAAATGGTAAAGGGCAAAGGGCAGCCCCAGGCCTCGTGGCCCCCTGAGGAAGGCAGGATGTGTGCTGCATGGTCACGGCGCCCCCTGCAGCCTGGGGTCTGCGTGCGGGGCAGGGGGAGGCAAGCAGCCATCTGCGGGCACAGACGGGTGCTGTGGGCTTCCACTAGCACCTTCCCTGGGTTGCCTTTGACTCACAGGGCCTTCTTTTCCACCCTGTCCCCACAGCCCTTACATAATCGGCACAATGAACCAGGCTACCTCTTCTACTCCCAATCTGCAGCTTCATCACAACTTCAGGTAAGGTACTGCCACCCAGCACAGGGCATCGTGCTTAGCATTCGCCCCGGTCTAACTCATTTTGTTCCCACGACAGCCTCAAGGAGTCAGATTTATCTTGCAAATGGGATAGAAAGGCCGAGAGAATTGCTTCACATGGGGTCACCTGGCCGGTCAGTAGCAGAGCTGAGACAGGAGGCCAGGTCTCCCTGAGTCTGCCCTGGGTTAGCCGCGTCAAGGACGCAGCTCTGAGCTTGCCCCCCCCCCCCCCACACACACGTCCCCAGTGATACATCTCTCCTCCCCAGGTGATCTGAGCAGTGGAAGCTCTTGCTTATGAGTGTCCCATCAGAGCTGGGTCTATGGGCCTTTGAACTCAGCTGCTGGGAGTCCCTCTGCCCTAGCCCTGTGCCAGGGGTGCTCTCACCACTGGGATATCGGAAGGCCCGTCCAGCTCGGTCATGCAACATTGCGTTGTTGCTTGCCATGCTGTGGCTGGATGCCCTTTGCCCCGTGCCACCTCCCAGGTGACAGCTCCTCTCCCCCTTCTCCTGCCCAGGCCCTTCCATGCAGCTGAGAAGCCCCTCTGGGCTAAGCCTCTGGCTCTTTTCATTGGCCGCTCTGCAGACCTCTCTGAGGGAAAGCTATTTAAAGTAGACCTGAACTGTGATCATCAGAAATGTCGACTCCCTTAGGCCTGAGATCATGGCCACCTCTGAGCCAGGTTGTCCTGCCTGATCCGTGCTTTCTCCTCCCGTTCCCCCACCATAGCTCCCCACACACAGTTGCTGCAACCACTGTGCCTGCCCATGGCTCAGCACCCTGCGGGCCCTCAGCTGCACCGGTGGCAGCTGAGTGAGCATTCCAGAATCCAGATCCGACCTGAAAACCCTCATGCTTATAGTCCTTTAGTGGCTCCCCATTGCCTCCAAAATGGAATCAGACCCCGTAGCTGGGCAGGTCAAGTCTGAACGCTGAATTCCACGGAATTGGAACACACCTGTGCCGGTGTGGCAGCCTGGTCTCTACCCCCTGCCCTGGCCCCCTCCTTGTATCAGACATCCCCTCCTCTGGGAGGCTTCTCTGCTTCCCCAGGGTTTGTCACCTCTCATCTGTTTGCTTATCTACTTCCTCCACCAGCCTGTGCTTCTGGGGAACAGGGACTGTGTCTTAGTCTTTGTCACAGCTCCAGAGGCTGGCCCACCCCATGGCCCACTCCAGCACAAGATGCAGCAGGCTCAGTGGTTAGAGCTCAGACTCTGGAGCTGGACCACGCTGGTTCTGATCTTAGCCCTTCTGTATCAAACAGCTGTTTGATCTTGGATAAGCTGTGCAACCTGCCTGTGCCTCAGCATTTCCGTCTGTGAAATGGGGATGGCCTTCGTAGCTCCATCACAGGGCTGCCGTGAGAGAATTGGGATTTAATGTGTGTGCAGCATTCAGAGCAGTGAGGCCTGTCCTCATATCAGAGACACCTCCAGGTCTAACGAGCTTTGGCTCAGTCATCATCACTGAAAAGCCCTGCTGACTCTCCTCCAGGTGGGTGCTTTGTGCCAACCACACGGAGCCCGTGAAAGGCTTCCTAGGCCGGTTCCTGAGGCGGAAGCTCATGGAAACAGAGATCAGCGGGCGAGTGCGGAATGTGGAGCTGGTGAAAATCATCGACTGGATTCCTAAGGTCTGGCATCACCTCAACCGCTTCCTGGAGGCGCACAGCTCCTCAGACGTCACCATAGGTAGGTGGGAGGCCGGGCAGGGGACAGACGCTGCTCTTGGAGCTCAGGCCGCCTCTGACAAGTATCCTTGGGGCCCCAGCCCAGACAGCACCCGACAGGCACAAGTCAGCTGGATGCCACACTGTCCACATGAATGAGAAGGCGACAGGGGCACAATCACAGTCCAGGGCAGACCTCCAGCTGCCAGTCATCGGCGTCCGGTTCTGTCTCTTTCCCCTCCTTTGCGCAGCGCACTGGGGCTGAGCAGAGTGTCATGGCCAGCCTGCGCTAACGCAAACACTGTTGGCTCCATGAAGAGCCCCCGGCGACATGGGCATTGCTTAAAAATAAAATGCTGTCCACATTCCCGAAGCTTAGGGTTCAGAGAAAAAAAGATCACTGATCATTCCACAACCCTCCCCTAATGCTGACTTGAGCTTCTGGGTTCTGTCTTTGTCCAGATATGTAGGCTTTGTGTGGTTGCAAACAGCATGTCCACGGGATGCTCTTTTCTTTTTTGTTTCCCGTTTTCCCCTGAGCATCTGTGTTGCTGCCCTGTCTTCACAGTCCTTCCCAAAGGCTGCACAGTAATCAGATGGGGCCATACCATCATTCGCATAACCGTTTCTCTTCTCTTGGACACTGAGCGTGCCTCTGGTTCCCTGGTCAGGGTTCAGGCTTTGTCCTGTTGCAGTGAACATCTCTCACCGTAAAGCTCGCCTCTCTTTTTGGTGATTTCCTTGTGGGGAGAGAGATCCCATGGAAGTGGTACTTCCGCCGTCATTCAGGAAATCATGCGGTCCCTCCTCTGGGGTTTGTTCAGACTGTGGCTTCTCTTAAGCCCCCAGTTTGAGCTCTGACTGATTTTCCCCTGTGGTCCCTAGGCCCACGGCTCTTCCTGTCTTGCCCCATCGATGTGGATGGCTCCAGGGTGTGGTTCACCGACCTGTGGAACTACTCCATCATCCCCTATCTCCTGGAAGCCGTCCGAGAAGGACTGCAGGTGAGGAGCACGCTGGCCATGGGCCTCCTCCAAGTTGGGGTGGGGGGCGGTAGGGGGGACTGTTCTGGTGACCAGATGAGTTGTCTGCCCTCCTTTAGACATCTGGCTGATGTGGAGTGAGCGTCCCACGGGGCAGTCCGTCAGTCTGGCCCACAACAGGACACTCTTGGCTTTATGTCCTGGCTCCACCACTGTGACTGTGGGACCCCAGGCAAGTTGCTCAGCCTCTCTGTGCTCCAGAGCCCTTGCTGGTCAAGGGGAGAGTGACGGTCCTCCAGCACATGGAGTCGCAGCAAGGATTAAATGCAGTCATGGTCACGGAGTGCCCCGCACAGCCAGTGCAAGAGAAATGGAAGCTATACAGTTAGTGAAGTGTCTCCTCTCCCCACTATTTGACTCGAGCCCTGCCTTAGTCCTGGGACCTGAGCAGAGATTTTTGTTTTTGTTTTTGTTTTTTGTTTTTGTCTCCATTATTCAGGAGAGGGAAGTGAAGGCTCAAGGAGAGTGACTTGCCCAAGGTCATAAAAGCCACACTGGAAGAATCTGGGATTTGAGTTCAGGCCTCTAGCTCGAATTCCAGGTTCTATGCCTCGGCCCCAAAGCACTCACTACCTGCTACCAAGACACCTCGCCCCCTTCCCCCCTGCCTCCCACGACCCTGCGGCCCATGAGGCTGCAAGTCCCTACAGTGCAGCGGCTAGAAGGCAGCACCCTTCACTTCTCATTCTGCCCAGCCTTGAATGCTAAGGGCTTAGCATTAAATTGGAGCCTGCCCCAGGGTCATTGTTGAGGCTGGAGGCAGCTGGAGAAGGTCCTAGGCTTGTAGCACCCACTCTGAATAATGAGCAGGCATCAGGCACAGCAGAAGAATCCAGGAACCTATTGGGCTCCCAAGGGCTCCTTGGCTTCCCCCATACTGGGCACTTGAGGGCTCAGGAGGCTGCTGTGGGCCTGTGGAGGGCATGAGAGGGGGCACATTCACGTGCGTGTGTGGGGTACAGCCCGTTCATGGTTGCAGTCTGTGTGTTTCACCGTACGTGTGGCTGAGCCCGGCAAGCATGCGGTGGCTTTGTGCCATACAGCAGTGCCCTGGGTTTCAGGGGCGCTTGGGATGGCAAGAACTGGGAAAGGAACGCACTTCTTGTGACTGCTGTGCCATGGAACTGGAGCGCAGGCTCCACAAATGCAGGCCACCATGTGGAAATAGAAATGCACTGTGAAGGCAGACTAGCAAGAAGTTAGTCCCTTGGTCAGCCCCAAATCATTGGTTAGCCGTGTGTGAAGACTGTTCATGGATGGCAGCATTTCTCCTGGGTCTCAGGACTTTTGTAAAAAAGGTGTGAGGACTTCAGATCTTTGCAGTAAGAATCTCCCCAGGTAGACAAATTCCCTGGCCTGGACCACTGGGCCCTAATTTAGTCTTTAATCAGATGATCTGTTAGTGCTCCGAAGCCAAGCAGGCATGCAGTCATTCCTATTTTCTTGGGCCAGCAGTAGCTTCTCCCACATGCTGGATTCTTGAAGTCTGTTTCATTTCAGAAGCCCCCCTCCTCTGTTCTCCCTCTGTGGCTTCCCAGGGTTGCGCTATGCCCAGCACCTCTGGGAGACCCTCATGCTGCTCAAAAGAAGTAAAGGAATTAGAGATAGAGGAAGTGCACATTTCTTTTTATTTCTGCCTCCCATTTCACTTGTTCATTTGCTTCTTCTTTGCTCTAAATTTGTCTTGTGATGACCAATAGGGAGTGATCTCAGAGCATTCTTGGAGGAACCTATCGGCTTTCTTGGTTAAGGGCCGGCCTCCTTTGTGGAGCGAGGCACAAACTGGGAGTGGGGAAACACAAGGAGTGCTCCAGCCTTGAACTACACGGCAGCTGGTCTCCTGTTGGTCCTCACCCAGGATGCACCTGCCAGGACTCTGCTCCTTTAGAGCTGAATTTCAAAGAAGGCCTTCTGGGCACAGCCATAAAGATAGAGTATAAACTGCCTGTCCTGGGGTTCATGGTAAAGAGCCTTGGGTCTCTTTCCTACCGGGAATGAGGAGGCAGCAGGTTGAAAGTACTTGAGAATTGCTATAGAACAGTCCGTCGGGGCAGGGAACAGAGACATGCCAGCATCCCATGGCACTGACCAGTTCAGTGTGCAGCAGGAAGTCATTGCTTCCTTGTGCTGTAAGGTCCTTTGAAAGGCCAGGAGTGTGGGAGCAACCCGGGGAAGCAGCCCGAGTTCGCATTTTACCAAGTTGCTCAAAAGTGAGCCACCTTGCCCCAAACCTGTGACCCCATCATCCTGAGGAGCCCAGGAAAGCCCCCAGAATTTACTGATTCATGAGGAAACCTGGTGTGTTCTTCAGGCCTAAGGCTTTGAAGGCGTCTGCTGACGTTGTCTGAGGGCATGCTACTTGTGGGGTGCCGTGTGGGGCCCGACGTGCACGATCTCTTAGTCCTGACGGCTCGAGGAGTACCTCATAAATGAGATCAGGCTCCACGAGGTTTTGACGGTGACCCACGCTCGCTCAGTGGGGTGTGGTGAGCCAGCGGTGGGACCGTCTCTCTGACTTCTCCGCTACTTCGAGGATTTTCAAGCCGTCCTGAGGACCCCCCAACTTCCAGAAGCCTCAGGTGGCTCGGGGAAGGAAGTATTGTGTTTCATTGGGTGGTTTTCTACTTAAGACTTCACATAACAAAAGGATGCCTCTCTTTTTAAAAAAGTTTGATTCCCCACTCCCCCTGAGTTACCAGAGTCCATGCCGACTGTGTACTGGGCGCCGGCGGGGTCACACCTCACCTGAGCCTGTGCGGCGAGTGCGTGGCCGAGAGGGGACCGTGGTTCAAGGCAGGCAAGCATGGCCTCCTGGTGTGGAGTCAGAGGCTCACAGAGGCCCAGGTGTTACCATCGTCTCAGCCCACAACTCCTGAGCCAGCGGGCCTGGCAGGCTCCTCCCTGCCTGGGGGAAGGTGAATGTCCTGTCTGTCTGTCTCTCTGTCTGTCCAGCCATCTCTGCCTCCTCCCAGAGCTGCCTCAGGGCTCTGTCGCAGGGGAGCCCAGAAGGTTTTATGATCATCCCTCTGCCTGCCACGGTCCCGACCCAACCATTCATCACCTCGTCTTGAACATGTCTAGTGGCAAGTGTGGAAGCTTGTAAAAATAGTTTCTGTTCTTGGGGATGACGTTCACATGGGCCTGATGTACATTTGTCTTATGACTCAGTTCCCAGTCCTGTTCTCCTTTGGAGCCGTCATTGTAAACATTTGCTAACATGTCTGAAGACTGTGGAGTCCCTCAAAGGACCTGTGTTCCCCTGGTGGGTGGGGAAGAGCGTTGGGTGTTTATCGGATGACCCAACCTGCTCTGAGGCCCTGGGCAAGTCTCCTGTCTGTAGGCCTCAGGTTCTCTGTCTGTGATCTGACTAGACTTAGATTAGAAGAGTATTTTTCTCTGGCAGGCTTCTGTGAAACCCAGAAGGTTCTCCAGGCTACTCAGTTTTAGGGTCAGGAGAAGAGCGAATATTTGAAAACCACTGGGCCATATTATGTCTAAAGGACTGGATGAGCTCCATATCCTAGCTTCTTGCTCTGAGGCCCTGAGCCTCTTCTCCTCCAGACAGGCTCGAGAAGTAAGGCTCTAGTTCAGCCTCACAAGGCAGGTCTGGCTTGGGAAGGGCAGCCCCAACCTCCCTCTGGAGGGAGAAGCTTCTAAAATTACATGCATGTTTCTGATCAAGAACAGCCTTCTTCAGTTCTGAATATCCCCCAAATGCTTGTGTATCCACTCCCTTCCTGGCATGCACGCAGGCGCACATGCCCACACCTTCATGTCATCCCTTCTTGCGCAGACTCTAAGTAGCCTTTAGACACCAGTCTGAACCCTCAGACCTGAGCCTCACCACTGCCCCAGGTGAAGGAAGATTTAGCGACAGACAGGGTCAGGGTGCTAGACAGGAGGGGTGCAGGCGTCTGAGAAAGCAGTGAGGTCATAGGAGGCTGGGCATGTGTTGAGCGGGGTGGTGCCAGTCGCTAACGGGGAGGGATGGCTAAGCCCATGTGCCATGCGGGCAGGGTGGGCAGCTGCCCCGACAAAGCAGATGTAAAGATCAGGGGTTCCAGACGCTGTCATCAATCAGCCCAGTTTACACATCCTTATCTGGTGGACAGCCTGGTCTGCCTGTCCCTGCTCTGCTTTTGACTGAGTCATTTGGCTCTTGCTGATAACCAGGCAGACTCAGTCAAGAAGGGAGGAGAGGGAAAGAAAGGCTCAGACAAGGAAACTGAGGTCCTGGGTTTGAATCTAGCTCCGCTCCGTAACCTTTCATGGCTGGTGCTTCTGTTTAGACCCCAACAACCCCATCTGGTAAGTGAGGCCAGAGGACCCCAGTTCCTTCCAGCTGGGACAGCCCAGGACCTGGATAGATGTGGTCTTCTGGTCAGGGAGAGCTCAGCTCTGTTCTGTTAGCAAGTCCTCTCTCCCCTCTCCCTGACAGGAGTCGTGGGAGGGCAGATGGAGCGGCCCTGCATATTGTGGTTCAGGGGTCTTTGGTCTGTATGCCCCTCTGCCCCCGGTTGAGGCCGTGTCTCCCAGGGCCCCAGCCAGCACACCTGTTCCGTCTCAGACCCGGTGATGTGCGGAGGCCGACACACTCAGATTCCCATGCTGCCGCCTTTCCTCCCTGGGCCTCCCCCTCATCTGGGAGACTTGGGCAGTCCTACTTCCCCTTGGAGTCACGTGGCAGTTCAGTAGTTGTAAAGCGCTGCTGACAGGCCATCAGCTGTAAGATGCGGCCGCAGTGGCGACATTAACGGAGAGAAGATGAAGAGAGGCCTGGTGGCTGCCCTACCATGAAAAGGCGGCTTCCTGGGTTTCTGTCCTTAAAGACGCTATAGGTATCCTGACATTACTAGCAAAAGTCGCTACAGTAATTTTACCATTGAGTTGTGAAGGCTTAAGAAAAGGCCTTAAATTAAGTGATAATGTCATCTTCTGTCCATTATAATTTTGAAGGATAATAGCTGAGAGAGAGACTTAAAATTCTGATAACCTCTGTTAACAGTAGGCTGTTCGGGAAATGACCGGTGCTGCCGAAAGGGGCTCTGAGAGTTCGAGCTGCTTCAGAAATGGGATTTTATGGAACCAGGGCTGTTGGTCCCCCCACTGTGGTGTTGATGCCTGGCCCTCGATCTGTGTGGGAGGTCAGCTTCGGGGGGCTGGAGTGCATCTAGTGGAATACTAGAGTTGGCTTGTGTGAGCTGATGGTCTGTACCTCCTTCCAGCCCCAAGCTCAGTGATTCCATTTTGGTGGCTTGAAATCGGCCACAGGAGGAGTATTCACATCACAGAAATGAGCAAGTGCTTCAGATTACGCGGTTGATGTTCCCCTGCCACCTTGCAAGCAGCTGCTTTTCAGGCTGAATCAGCAAAGCCTAGAGTTTAGAGAGCCGTGGCGAGGTGGTGGAGGGTTAAGAGGAGGACCCAGGTTAGCATGACTCAGAAACCAGCGCTTTGGACCCCTAGGTCACATTGCCTTCAGTCTTTGCTCATCGAGCTGTGTGTACCTCGGGTGGCTTCCTTCCTTAAAATTCTGGAAGTGGAGTTACTCCATCGAGGAAGGCATAATGATGGGCTAGAGGAGGTTTCCAAAGGCTGCCAAACCAGAGCTGCAGGAGATGTCTCGGGCCCCTTGGGCCACTCCCAGACTATTCCTTCTCTGCCTGTTTTCAGCTCTATGGAAGGCGGGCCCCCTGGGAGGATCCCGCCAAGTGGGTGATGGACACCTACCCCTGGGCAGCCAGCCCACAGCAGCACGAGTGGCCTCCCCTGCTGCAGCTCCGGCCTGAGGATGTCGGCTTCGACGGCTACTCCATGCCTCGGGAAGGGTCTGCGAGCAAGCAGTTGCCCCCCAGCGACGCTGAAGGAGACCCACTGGTGAGTCTCAGCTCCCAGAGTGAGCAGCCCAGCATTCAGAGCACTTACTGTATGTCTGTATATTGGTTGTGACGCAAAGCATGGTGGGAACTGAGACGAGACCGAGCCAGGGTCTCGCTTTGGAGGGCTGGACCCACCCCAAGGTTAGTCACACTTCTGCCAACATTATCTCTTATGGTGTCAGTTTTTCACTATGGCCTTTAACCCTCTGAAATTTGTTCCAGTATAAGGTAAAGGGTTACAAAGTGATTTTTTCCCCACCTAAACACCCTTGTCCAGTGTCTGCCCTCTGACTAGAGTACCGTCTTTATCATGTATCACCCTGCCCAGTTATCTCTCCCACTAGTGAGTGAGCATAGGCAGCTAGCTCTCTGTCACTAAGGAGCAGAAGGCCAAGCCAGCTGACGAGGAGCCTAGGCAGGGAGGTCTGAGGGCATGTGGGATTCCCGGTGGACAGGGCAGCCTAAATCTGGGTCCCAAGGCCAGCGACCTGAGTTAAGTCTGCATAACATTGCCTGAGCTTGTTATTGACCCCCACCATTGCGAGAGCAAACAAAGGCCCTTTGAGAAGAACCTGGACCAGGGATGCTAACAGTGTAATTACAGTATTCTGTGCCGACGTGAGACCCACACATAGTCATACTGTGAAATTAGGCCTAGTAATCGAAAGCTCTATTAAAGAAGGTGGAAGCATATCCCAGAGCCTCCTATACTTAAGTGACCATTATCATGCCTTCAATTTACCCTTGAGCTTCCCTGGCAGCTAAGGCAAGAGGAACAACACAGCAGAAAATGTGACTTGCATTATTTAATGAAAGAACATATTCATAAGGCATGCAGCAGGATTAGAAGACAGCTGACTTGTTCTTTCCCTGATGACTAATTGATTTACTAGATAAATATCATCATCATTGTCATCATTATCATCATCGCTGCTATGACTTATCTGCCGTCCTCCTGACGGGCAGGAAGGAGTCCTGGTCCTGGGAGCTTCTTTTAAACAGGAACTGTGTTTTGAGTGGGAGTTACTATGTTACGATGCATAACTTAACATACAGGGTTTATAACAGTGGTTTTGCAGAAGGAAGGACCAGCCACGTCTAACATGAATTATGGCTAAAGCCAGAGTCACGGAGATGTTTTTGTAGCTGTAAGCTAATGAGCGCTTTCCTTACATAAAAGTAGAATTTAGGAGATCTCCAAAGGAAAGCATGACTCCCTCATCCCCAGACCCTCTTCTCTTACCCTCCTGGGTATTTGTGTCACTGACTAAACATAAAGGCATTTAGGCAAAGCCTGGAGCTCTTGGAATTGTTACACAGAACTCTCCCTCCAACCCCAGGTCCTCAGAAGTGAACTGTGCTAGGTCAGTCACCCCCACTTACCAAATAGATACTTGATGTTTCTCCGTGCCCCGGGCCCATGGTCTCTTGTTGACCAATCTCTCTCTCTCTCATGAGACTGAGACCTCCAGGAGAAGAGGACTGACTCATTTTTTGTTCAAGAATATACACCGTAAATATACGGGGCCTGTTTGATGAGTGAATAATTGCGGCTGCCGAGGATTGCCTGTTGTACTTCGGCTCCGTCTCTTACCCGGTTGTGGCTACACCGGTAGGCACCGCCGATGGTGATTCTGTGCCCTGGCTCCTAGGGTGACTAGGAGACCACGAGGCATCCTGAAGGGCTGCTGGCTAGGAAACAGCTGGATTTCATGCCCAGCTGCTTCCCATCTTGGCCCTAGCTCAGCCCCTACTTCCCAACTTACTACGTAGAATAAAAAAAAAAAAAAAAAGACAATATACAGTTGCAAATAAAATCAGTTCCTACTTCCCCCTTTCACTGGCAAACTGTAGACAGGGAAGATCTGAAAACATTCTTTAAACTCTTTAAGCAAATGATGATGACGATTGCAGATCTCATTTATCGAGCCCTTCCTATGCACCAGGCCCTGTTCTGCGGGTCTAATGCTCTTCCTGTCCTTCGACCTTGTGAAATACAGGTGCTCTTGTTCTTGCTCTGCAGAGGAGGGCCTGGGGGCTCAGATATGGTAGGTAACTTGCCCAGAGTTTCCTGCCTTGGTATCCAGGCCCTTCTGTGCTTTGTGGCTCCGCTTGGGACTGGTGCTCTCCTTTACCTCCCGTGGTGACCTCGGCAGGAGGGGGAGCCTCGCCGGCTCCAGGCTTCCCTCTGGCCTGAGCCAGACATACCCACGGGCTTGGTGCTCCCAGAAGGGGGAGCCGTGTGCTTCACCTGAGGGCTCTGCTTGGGTAAGGTGTGTCACTTGCAAATAAAAAATAAATACTGGATTCCTAGAAGACTTCCTCTTTTGTTTCTGTGCTCTGCCTATACTCACTCAGTCCACACCCATAACAATGTAGAACAGGTATGATTGTTCTCCTGTGGCCCAATGAAGAAGCTGAGACACAAAAAGCTTAAGTAACTTATCCAAGGGCATGTGGCTCATAGATGGTAGAGACAAGATTGGAAGCCTGGCCTGGAGTCCACAGTGTTTTGTTTTTTTGTCCATGGCCTCCGCTGTGGGTGGCAACCCAAGGTGAGTCTGGAAGACGGAACACGAGCCTGGAAAAGTCCAGAGGCGGAAGGCGGCCAGGCTGAAAGCCACTCACACTCTCGCTCTCTCCCCAGATGAACATGCTGATGAGGCTGCGGGAGGCAGCCAACTACTCCAGCCCCCAGAGCTACGACAGCGACTCCAACAGCAACAGCCATCATGATGACATCCTGGACTCGTCCCTAGAGTCTACTCTGTGACAGGGGCCAGCCGTGGAGCCTGCCTGCCTCCCCCACACACCCCCCTTGCCCCGTTCCACCTGCGTCCCCTGCACCACCTGAAGATGCCCTCCTGAGCCAGCCCCCAGCCGCATCGTGAGAGCTGCAGGGACACCCAGACCCCTCGTCCTCCAGCCTCGACCTGGGTGCGGGCCCCCGGGGCCAGCCGCCTTTGCACCGCTCCCTTCCACAGTGAGACCTGCACTATCTCCTTGTTTATTTTCATTATCGTTTGCCTTGTTGCTGTGACCTCCCTAAGACACTGAAGTTACTTCTCGGGAAAGGATCGTCACCGTTGAAATGGAAAGGTTTATAAAGAAAACAGACACACATGAACCAACCAAGAACCCGCTTGCAATTTACTGAAAACAAACAGCATCCTGCCTTCAGCTGCCCAGAGCAGAAGAGACCCGAGCCAAGCTGGAAATGCGGGCAACACGGCTCCCCCTCCGCACCGACCCCCCAGACTGGGTCTTGCCACCAGCACCCCGCCTCTGCCTCCCACCTTCCCCGCGGGCGGGCGCGGCTGCCTCCCACTCAGCAGAGCGCAGAACGACGACACCGGGGCACCTTAGGGAAACGCGACGCGCACTTGCTGTTTGGCTTTTTAAATGGTGCTCTCCTTCCCCGAGAGGTCGTCTTGCGCGTTCCCGTCCAGCCACCCCTCCCAGACCCGTCAGCCTCGAGTCGATCCTGAGCGTGAGCGGAACGTGCGCGAGCAGCTGTGGCCACGATGCGGATGGCACGTGTCTGCTTCCGCCTCCGATCTCAACGAATCAGGGTTTTCTTTCTGCAAACACTGTGGCCAGTGAGAATTGGTCTGTTTTGGAGAACTGGTTACCTCCTTGCAAATGAGGTTGAGTTTCCCGCCCTTTTCTGTCTCTTTGATTTTGAAGATTTTCCTCCCCCTTGCCCCCCCCCCCACCTTTGGTCAGAATCAGCCCTTTGGTGAAAGAAAGAACTGCAGGAGTTGAGTTTCGGTTGTTCAGTTGTCCATCCTCACGGTTTATAGCTCGCCGTGCCCTGCTGGGGCCAGGGGTGGGCGTGTCCTTTCTAATGGGACAGAGACCCCCTCCTCCATGCGCGGCTGAGCCGGGACCTTGCCTTTTCTTCTCGTCCCCGAGGCTTCAGAACGCACATCGACACCTCAGGCGTGCCAGCCCCAACCTCAGGTGGGTGCTCAGGTCACCTCGCACAAGACTTGCACTTTCCTGCGAACAAACGTGATACAACTCCACAAGGGGCCGGCGGCCGCTCCCGTCCAGAAGCCCCGGCCTCCGTCCAGACGAGTCTTGCCTGACCTCTTCGGTGCTGACCTTCCCAAAGCGATGCCTTACTGGTTTTGTACTCACCGTGTTCATTTATGAGTGTTGTGCCTGCCTGGGGTCCATTATTCTTTTTTTTGTTTTCCCCATCAGAGCAAACAGGGCTAAAAAGTCATCAACTCATTAGGAGGACTCAAGTTGCTGTGACTTTTCTTATCCAAAAGACTCATTTGTGTGGATGTGTGACCATGGGTAAAAGAAAAAAGGGGGGGGGAAGATGCAATTTTTTTTTTTAAGTTTCTTAACAGTCTCCAGCTAACTCTCTGCCTGGACAGTGATCTGTCTGATGCAGAAAAAGGCAAGAGTTCCTACAAGTACCCATGACACACCTGCTAGGAGGTGTCTTTGTCATACTGGTATTCCCTTTACAGAGAGTGGTAAGTCTGTAAGCTGTATATGCTTTATAAAGAGAATCTTTATTGGACCCCAGTGGGGGTGTCTCTGTTAACGATCAGGGTTTTTATTTCACCTTTCACATTTCTACTTCTGAAGGTCCATCCCTATACATTCTTTTCTCATTTTCTTACCACAAGAACCTGACCTGAAATTGCTCGCATGACATTTCATGATGCCGTTTTCTTCCTCCTTAGAGGAAAAGGAGAATGTGTCCTCCTAGCTGGTGAATGGAAAATCTCTCCATGCTGTCTTTGCTTTCATCTCCGTAAACTCAAGACTCTCTTGCACGCAACCTTCATTAGCCATCCAGGTGTGTGAGTGTCTTGTTCTGTTTTGTTTTATTCATAAAAATTTTAAACCATGAATTTAGCCTGTGACCACGGGCCACACCCTGAGCCTTCTGGTAAACCTGAAGAGTGATCCTTCTCAATCTGTTTCCCAACGATGACCTTACGCGCTCATACTGTGAATTTGGGAGGAGGTAAAATGGACTTCTCCTTGGGGGCAGTTTTCCCAGTCACCTTGTGAGAGTAGACACCTGCCAATATTGTTTGAAACCCTCCTTTTTTTTTTTTCTTTTTTCTTTCTTTTTTTTTTTTTTTTTTTTTTTTTTTTTTTTTTTTTTTTTTTTTTTTTTTTTTTTTTTTTTTTTTTTTTTTTTTTTTTTGATTGACACCTTCTCTGTCTTCTCCCCTCTCCTACAGACTTCCCCCGCACTGGGTCCAGGCTCAGAACCAAGACCTCTGTCCCTGGTGCTGCCTGACTAGTGACCGGTGATTTCAAGTAGTGTAGCCCTTGTGTGACTCACAACTCCGTGTCCTTCCTAAAGTTTCGGGAAGCAGGGTTGTCTGATATGCACATTTCTTATTTCGGTCATATTTTACGTTAGTGTCACTCACCTTTGACAAAGTGACTTTGTCACATTTAGGGCTGTGTCCAAAATGCTTCCATTTTGCCTTTTTCTACAGTTAGGCTAATTTTGAAATATATGAGATTCTATGCAACATTTATGTTGAGTTACCAATGGAAGCCAAAAGTCTTCTTCCCAAACTGCCAAGAATTATGCAGGCCATAAATGAGATGGGAATATCTGTTAATTTAAGTTTGGGGGTGGGGGAGGGTTGGGACAAGGAATGAGACTTGCCTAGACCTTTGTTGTGTCTTGAGGACATTTTTTATTTCACTGTTGATGCTTCAACTTCGAAATTCTGTGTACTCAAATTTGATCGTGATGAATCTGCTTCAAAAGGAAAAAATAATCCCACCTTGTGGATATTAAATGGAAGGTTTGCTGTTTCAATCTACTTGTTTCCAGTGGAGCAGTTTATGAAATATGTCCTTATTATAAGATGTACATTTTTTCATTGTAACATAGAAATTGTAAATAATTGATTAAAGTGCTGCATTTTGATGAATTTTTTCTAGCCATTTTTAAAGAGAAAACTAGGAATTGAGTATTTTGTGTACGGTATGTTTCCTTCCTCCCTCCCTCCCGCCCTCCCTATTTAATTTTCATTTGTCATGAGGTTTTTGGATTTGCCAATGATCTACTGGAGATCATGCCCCACGTCATAGAGAATAAAGCCGATGATTGTACCAGTCTTAAATTATTCATGATTCAATAAAATTGATGCTTATTTATTCAGATTAGTGGTTTGGCTTTTCTGTGCTCAAGCAAGTCCTTGTCAGAGTTCAATTTCCTGGCAACGATAACTATTCCTCCTTGGATACAGCAAACAGGGAGAGCCCCAAGCTCTAGCAAACCTACCTTTGTTGCAAAGCTGTCAATATCCCTCCTCCTCCTCCTCCTCCTCCTCCTCCTCCTCCTCTGTTTCTCCTCTAAATTGTTGTTACTAGTGTGGAGCTTCTTGGAAATGCAAAACTTGGAACACCTGTCAAACCTGATGAATCCTTGGGGATCCTGTGGGAATGCAGATTCGGATTGTGTAGGTCCAGGTATGGCCAGAAATTCTTGATTTCTAAGCTCTTCCCAGGTGATGCCGGTGATCTGGGCCCTCCACCACACTGGGAGCAGCAAGCTGTATTGGTGTACAGGCAGACGGCCAGTCAACTCCTTGGCACAAGAAAAGATTTTTGGTTTTGGGGTTTTTTTTGTTGTTGTTGTTTTTAATGTGTTGAATACCTATTAATAGCCAAATTACTTTCCCAAATGCTCTAGTATCATCCGCAAAAGGACCCTGAGGAGGTAAATGTTCCTACTTCCATTTTACAAGTGAACAAAAGCAGGATCAGAGAAAACCACTTGCCGAGGATCCTGGCAGCTAAGAGGGGTGGGAGTTGGGAGTTCCAGCCGCATCTCCCAAATCCAAAGCCTGCCTCGCTGGGCTGCCTCAGATCTTAGGGGCCCCGTTCCACCGAGCACCTGGCAGCCATCGCAGGGCATAGACCCTGGCAGATGAGATCACCTCTTAGCCTTCACTTTGAACAGCAACAGCAAAAACTTCAAAGCCTTGAAGCAAGGCCTATGGGTTCGCTGTGAAATAGATCCTCCACGGCTGATTCTGCAGCCAGTGATGTGAGCGGCCCGGCTCCTGGGGCACAGCTCCTGTCATGCACCACGGGGGCCCAGCCCCGGGGGAGAGAGAATCCAGATGTTCAACAGAGGCAGTTTTTAATGCTGGTCAGAAAGAACCAAGGGGAGCTGGTACAATGGCTGAACAACTAGATACCCTGAATTCCTAAGATTGCCCGTGTCAGCTGTTCTACCCATTGCTATGCAGTCTGTTCTGATGTTTATGAGGAAAGAGGATCAGCACAGGTAAAGGGCATGACGACTTCAAAACTGCCGTATCCCATTCCAAAACCCACGCCCTTCCTGCTAGGTTTTGACCTTGAGGGGAGGCTGATGCATCCCTTCGGCACCTATTAGCTGTTTCTGTGTAACCTGGCCCTCAAGACTTAGCAGCTTAAATCACCAAACATTTTCCCTCTGTGTGAAGCCGTAGTCAGTGTGGCTTAGCTGCGTCTTTTATTTGTTTGTTTGTTTGTTTGACAGAGAGATCACAAGTAGGCAGAGAGGCAGGCAGAGAGAGAGGAGGAAGCAGGCTTCACGCCGAGCAGAGGCCCATGTGGGCCTCAATCCCAGGACCCTGAGATCATGACCTGAGCTGAAGGCAGAGGCTTTAGCCCACTGAGCCACCCAGGCGCCCTTAGTTGCATCTTCTGACCGGGACTTTCTCATGCTATAATCAACAGGCCTTAAATATTTAAATATCAGAAGTAGGAGCTATAATAAGCATCGCTTATTTTATTTTTATTTTTTTAAGTAATCTCTCCACCCAGTGTAGGGATTGAACTCCCAAGCCTGAGATCAAGAATTGCACACTCCACTCACTGAGCTAGCCAGGCATTCCAGAAAACATCATATTTAATGATAAATTGTCAGATGTTTTCCTGTTTAGATTAGGAGGCAGATAAAGATGACCCCTGTCACTGCTTACCATCACAGTAGGGACCCTAACCAGTGGCGTCAAATAAGAGGATTGGAAAGGGAAAAAATTACACTTTTTATTCATGGATAATATATTATGTACTTAGATAATCCAAAAGAATTCACAGACATTATTAGAAATAATGAGTTGAATACATTAGCTGGATACAAAAATCAGTACATGAGAATCCACTGAGCAGGGGCACCTGGCTGGCTCAGTCAGTAGAGCATGCGACTCTTAATCTCAAAGTTGTGAGTTCGAGCCCCACAATAGAGGTAGAGGCTACTTGAAAAAAAAAAAAGTAGTCAACATCTATATGCAGCCAAAGTTTAAGAATTTCAAAGATACCAGTTTAAAAACATCAAAAATACCTAATACCTAGGAATAAATGAAATATAAGATGGGCAAGCCTCCCACACACAAATACATAAAACATTGTAGGGAGAAATTGAGGAAGACCCAAAGAAATGTGGGGATAGATATGTTTGTGGATTAGAAGAATTGGTGTTGTGAAGGTGTCAGTCTTTCCAAAACAGACTATAGATTTGATGCGATCCCACTCAAAAGCCCAACATAGTTTATGGAACTGACAAGATGATTTTAAATGTATTTAGGAATGCAAATGGTGAAGCATGGAGGATGAAGGAGAAAACTGAGATTTTCGACCAGATATCAAGACTTAATTATCATACCCATTCAGACAAAGATATTGATACAGGAACTGACAACAGTTCAGGAAGATAGACTAGACATTCCCCAAATAAACCCAACACATGCTGGCTTTACTACATAGTGATGTAGCCTCTTAGACCAAAGGACCTATTTCCTGGAGAAGGGAACTTGACCAAGGACACATGACAGTGGGATCCACGGGTTCCTCTGTAAAGGTGGAGCTTGAACTCTCTCTCTCTTTTTTTAAAGATTTTATTTATTGGGGCGCCCGGGTGGCTCAGTTGGTTAAGCAACTGCCTTTGGCTCAGGTCATGATCCCCGAGACCCGGGATCGAGTCCCACATCGGGCTCCCTGCTCTGCGGGAAGCCTGCTTCTCCCTCTCTCACTCCTGCTGCTTGTGTTCCCTCTCTGGCTGTGGTTCTCTCTGTCAAATAAATAAAATCTTTTAAAAAAAATTATTTATTTGACAGAGATATCACAAGCAGGCAAGAGAGGCAGGCAGAGAGAGAGGAGGAAGCAGGCTCCCTGCCAAGCAGAGAGCCCAATGTGGGCCTTCATCCCAAGACCCTGAGATCATGACCCGAGCGGAAGACAGAGGCTTTAACCCACTGAGCCACCCAGGCACCAAGGCGCCCTCCCTCTAGCACTTCGACCAGTGCCTTTAAAACTGCATCTGTGGTGGGGTCACTTGGGACTGTTGACACTGGCTGGGTCACTGACTCTGATTATGATGGGGGGCTAGGGCTGCACAATGGGAGCAGGGGCATGTGTCTCTGGCCTCGGGGAGCTCTCGGGATGCCTTTCGGTTATTTCCACACCTGGTGATAACTGAACGGGCATCTGCAGCCACCACAGCCCGACAAGGTCAAGGCAGACAGTCGCTCAGAACCTTCAGGAACAAAGTGCTGGCCGAGGCTATCACAGAGTGCAAGACTGAGGCAAGACGTTCTGAGGATCAGTGCTGGCCCTGGGACCAACTGTAATAAGAGAGACGAGCTTGTTGCACTAACTCTCCATTCAGAGTCCTTTTTTGGAGATTCTGACCAGCAACTACCTTGGGCTTTCAGTGACAATAGGCTTGATGCACCAAAGAACAGTCTGAGCATCGCAAGCGTGAGCTGTAGCAGACCCCGCTGATGCCTCGGTCCATACCCCTGACTTCATCTGAGTCTGCCGTGGACCCCTGGTGTGCTGACAGCACCCCTGCAAGGCCCCATGCATTCCCTGCTTCCTGCCCAAGACCTTTATCCAGCACCATGGAAGCTTCAGAGAAGCCCACGGGAGATTTAGTGCCCTGAGGGACGACCTACAATGAATAAAGCACAGGAGTTAGTGGAAGAATGCCCAGCGTTCCCATCCTTCCATGGAACAAGTGGGAGGCACTGTCTTCAGGGCTCTTTAGAGACTCCCAATGGGACTGAGCCCCAATTGCCCATAGTGACAATCAAGAAGCTCTTTATTAGCTTTCTCCCTTCCTTGCCATGTTCCTCTACTCCTTGCCTCAGAGCTGCGTGAGGATGAGCAGCAAGGACGTACCCCTGAGGGGGACTGCCTTAAATGTTGTATCCCTGACCCCTCTCTCAGCTCACCGTGGTCCCAGTGCTGTCCTCAGTCCTGCTTCCGGACCCAACAGCACCAATTAGCTATCTACACTCACGTCCACTGACAAAAGGACCAACAAAATTGTGATAGGTCAGTGTCCTACAGTAAGGCAAATATTTGTGGGTAGATACTGAGTGAATGATGAGTGAATGCAGCAAGACCCAAAAGGATATTAAAATATTCCACTTCTAGAGAGTACACACTATCATTCGCGGCTGGGTGCCTGTGTAGATGAGAAACTAAAAAGAGCAAGGGCAGTGGTCAGGAAGGGTAAAGGGCCTTGGGGTGTTGGTATCCACTTTCCGGACTTGGCTGGTGTAATAGATCATGGAGCTGTGTGTCTTTGCTTTTGGTGCCCTTCCTTCCGTGAGTGCTATTCTTCATAATAAGGTTTTTTAGAAAGCAAACGCTAGCCCAGGTTGCCCACCTGGTCCGTGATCCCATCACTAGCTCCTGGTTTGAGTTTTCAGAAGTCAGTTCCTCCGCCCATAAATCAAGGTTGGTTTTCAACCACCTTGACACAAACTGATGCGTGCTTGGACAGGTTAACGTCGCTTCCCTATGTCCCAACCCCCCTGGAGTGAAGTGGGCCTAACCACCCCTGTCTTGCAGGATTCAGGGAGGTGCTGTGTGCAGAGTGTGCCGATGCCATGAAGCACTTCTTCGATTTTCCTTGTCCTCCCAGCGCCGACTTGTTTGATGGTACAATCTCCGCTGTGTCAGAGGCTGGAGCCATGGGACCTCGGAGGATGGAACTGGGTCCAAAAGGGGAGGATGCAGAGAAGCAGGTCTGGGTTCCAGACAAGTGGAAACTTCCTAAGGTCACAAACAGGGAATAGACTGCTTTTTAAAATAGCGACTGTGCCATCACCATGGGAGTCCAACCAGGGATCCCCACCCCTGTTGGCTGGTGAGCCCAGGTGTCTCTGGAGGTTAGTTTGCCTGGTGGGATTGCTCTGGGCAGCACACAGTGGAAAGAGTGTTTGCTTCTGAAGATCTGAGCCCCTGGCTGGCTGCTTTAGCGATGTCCCTCCTACTCCCAGGGCCATGGTTTTCCCCGTTGTCTAATGAAAGAATTGGACTAGCTCAGTGCTTTCCTAATGTGGCTCATCACCAATACCCCAGAGAGCACATTAGAAACAGGCTGGGGCTTCCCCTGTGTGCTGGGGAATTAGGATGTGCTGGGGATGGCCTACCGCTCCCAGCTCCTGCATTGCTGGCTATAGTTTATAGGCAGCCCATTATACCTCAGAGTGACCATGAGGGGGCAGCAAAGCCAAAGGAATGCCAAGCCTTCAGCTGACTGGCCTGGCCTTTCTTGGCAAAATTGTCTCTCCACTGAGAGGGCATAGAAGCAATATTATTGTACCATGAAGCACACTTAGCAGCTAGATCTTGATTTATTTTTTTTTAATTTTATTTATTTACTTGACAGAAACACAGCCAGAGAGGGAACACAAGCAGGGGGAGTGAGAGAGGGAGAAGCAGTCTTCCCGTGGAACAGGGAGCCCGATGTGGGGCTCGATCCCAGGTCTCTGGGATCATGACCTGAGCCGAAGGCAGTTGCCCAACCAACTGAGCCACCCAGGTGCCCCTTGGTTTATTTTTTTAAAAAAGATTTTATTTATTTGCAAGAGAGAGCATGAGCTAGAGAGCATGGGCAGGGGGAAGAGGGAGAGAAACTGACTCCCCCTTTGAGCAGAGTCTGACAATGGGCTCAATCCAAGGATCCTGGGATCATGACCTGACTAAAGGCAGATGGTTAACTGACTGCGCCACCCAGGTGCCCCAGATCTTGATTTCCAGATATAATTCACTAAGAAAAACCTGTGCTTCTAGGAAAAGTGGCTCCTTCCAGGCACTGCGGCAGAAAAACAAGATGAGCCTGTAAGATTTTGTTGTGCTAGGAAGCATGGTAGTGCCCGAGGACTGCTGGAGACATATCTAACACAAAAGCCACCTGCAGGGAGCTCCTGGTGGTTAAGTCTGAGAAAACTGAGCATCAGAAGAAATACTAGCGGTGATCAATTAGGACATAATTGAACGAAACAAAAATCTGTGAGTCCATTTTGATAACAAAAGGCTAAGAGTGTCATGACTCAGATGCATACTGCTCAGCCATGGGTCTCTTTCTCTTGCCAGGTGAGCATAAAAGGGACCATTTCAAAGGATCTGGCGAGAAGAAGCGTACCATTCTGCATACACAATGTCATGAAGTAGAGACTTCACTGAGAGAGGCTCAGCTGCCAAATGAGAACATACCTCTCTTCCTTACTGTGAGCTACACAAGGTCTCCAAAACCGGTAGCTTAATGACCTGCAATGATCCACAGATAGGTTTGCTCACCAATTTTTGTTTAATTAGGAAATTGCACTTACATGCTAGATTTCCAGCTGCTCTTAAAAACCAGGCAATCTGGGGCTCCTGGGTGGCTCAGTTGATTAAGCGACTGCCTTCTGCTCAGGCCATGATCCCGGAGACCCGGGATCTCTCTGTCAAATAAATAAAAAAAAATTTTTTTAAGTGACTGTTTAAAAAAAAAAAACAAAAAACAGGCAATCTGACCTACATTTCCACATGGAAACGATCAGCAAGAGCCAGCGACGGTCAGTCTCTTCAGCGGGCTCTACTTTTTGCAGCTCACCAGAGTCCCCACCAATCCTGGAGCCCTGCCCTGGTTCTGTCACCTGCCTGACCCCCAGAGGCTTGAGCACTCAAGACCACCTCTGAGAGGTAGTAACTGTCTCTGTCCTTAGGAGACAGGTGTGTGTGTGTGTGTGTGTGTGTGTGTGTGTGTGAGAGAGAGAGACAGAAGTTGGTT
>PITA01004376.1:0-124358 GCA_004023965.1 Spilogale gracilis
AAAAAAAAAAAAGAGTCCAACTAAATTCTTGGGGTAAAAATTAGAGGAAAAAAGTCCTCTCGTATGTGGCAGGGGGAAGAGGAAAGTAACCACTTTAACGTATACCAAGAGCATTTGTTCTTACTAAGGAAGGCCTGCTCATGGAGGAAACTACCAGAGCCTAATCAACATGGGTTTTGCCAAAGTCTAACCAAGAGGGAGAGGGAAACGTTGACCTGAAGGCCCTCTAGCCTTCCCCTCTCACATAAGTGTGTGACAGAGAAGCTGAGAAGCACTTGTGAAAGTCACTGCCCAGGGGAACAGGCCCACTAAGAGATGAGAGCTAACACAGGGATGTAGAATGTTTTCCTTCTTCGCCATATCTTACCACCACACTACAGAGCTCTGTAATTATGGGGGATTGCAGCAGAGAAGAACTACAAAGTTCACACTCTACTTAAGAAGGAGACTTAAGTGAAAACCAAAGTCAACCAGGAAGACAAAAACAAAGGAAAATAGAAAAATGTTAGCCTCTGACCCCTCCAGCTCTAGCAAACAGTAAGCACAGCTGAACCCCTAGCCAAGTAAGTATAAAACTTATACTGAAAGCCTGTTTATCTCTGTTTCTTTTACCCAATGCAAAATGTCTTGCTTTTCACACACACACACACACACGCACACACAACTATAAGCTGTGCCTAAAAAACATACTTAGAAAAAAGAAATCAAACATCAGAAGCAGACTAAGATATAGCAGTGATTTTGGAACATTTTAGACCAGGAATTTAACATAACTAATATGATAAAGACTCTTGGGTAAAAAGTAGACAGCATGCAAGAACAGATGGGTGATGTAAGAACAGAGATGGAAACTCTAAGGAAAACATTAAGAAGAAACACTAGAAATAAAAAGCACCCACAGAAATGAAGAATGCCTTTGATGAATCATTAGTACACTGGACATGCCCAAGGAAAGAAATAAGGAGCTTGAATATGTGTCAATAGAAACTTCCCAAACTGAAAAATAAAGAGAAAAAAATCCAGAAGAGACTATCCAGAACTGTGGAACAATTATAAAAAGTGTAACATACATGTATATTGAGAATGCCAGAAGAAGATAGAAAGAAATAAGCAGAAATATTTGAAGTAATAATTTTGGGGAATTTCTTCCAAATTAATGAAATACACCAAACCACACATACAGAAGTTCAAAGAATACCAAGTGGGAAAATCCAAAAAATCTACACCTAGACATATCATAATCAAACTGCAGAAAATCAAAGAAAAAGAATATCTTGAAAGAACTGGAGGGTAGAGGAGAGCACCTTGTCTAGAGAGGAACAAGCAAAAAAACTGTCTTCAGAAAACATACAAGCAAGAAGAGGGTGAAGTAAGGTATTTAAAGTGCTTAAAGAGGAAAAAAAAAAAAAAAACAACTACTAGCATAGAATTCCGTATCCAGAAAAATTATCTTTCAAAATTTAAAGGCAATAAAGACGTTCTTAAACAGGAATTGTGGAAATTTGTTGCCGGGAAACCTGTCATGAAAGACATGTTAAAATAACTTGTTCTGAGAGAAGGAAGATGATAAAGGTCAGAAACTCGGATGTACATATATAAAGGAGGAATGGTAAAGAAGATTAGATAAAGGCAAAAGTTTAATTTGTCTGTTTTTCAAATTAATAAGAGCAACAATGTATTTGGTGTATAGCTTATGCTTAAGTGTAATAACAGCAATTTTATAAGGGAAAGTAGGGAATTGGGTATACTCTGTTATAGGGTACTTCCCACTAACTGCCTAGTGGTATAGTCTGTTTGATAATGACATGAGGGTGCCTGGGTGGCTCAGTTGATTGAGTGTCTGACTCTTGCTTTCAACTCAGTGTGAAGTTTGATTGGGGATTCTCTCTCTCTCTCCCTTAGCCTCTCCCTGCCCTCCACCCCCGGACCCTGCTTGGGCACATTCTCTCTCTCTCTCTCTCTCTCTCTCTCTCTCTCTCTCTCTCTCTTTCTCTCTCTCTCTCTTTCTCTCTCTCTCTCTCTCTCTCAAATAATTAAGTCTGTTTTTTAAAAAAGAAAGTGACTTAGATTGTCATAAATATATATATTGCAAACTCTATTAGGACAATATCTAAAAAAATGAAAGAAATAGGATTGATATGCTAAGAAAAGAGGGAAAATGCAATCATATGAAATGATCAGTTTAAACTAGAGAAGAGAAAGTGGAAGTCAAAAAATAAAATAAAACAAAACAAAGGCAACAAAAAGAAAACATTAATAAATATGTCTTCCAGCTGTGTCAATAATTACCTCCAATGTGAATGGTCTAAATATAGTAAATAAAAGAAAGATTATCAGTGGATAAAATTTAAAAGACCCCACCAAATGCCAACTACAAGAAACCCTCTTGAAATATAAATATATAGAGAGATTAAAAGTAAAGGAATGGATAAGGATATCCTATTCTAACACTAATGAAAAGAAAGTTTGAGTAGCTATTTTCATTTCAGACAAAGCAGACTTAAGTGCAAGAAAAATTGTCAGATATGGAACAGCATTGTTTATTAATAAAATAGACAATTCTTGAAGAAGACATAACAATATTCAATATGTATGTGCCTAAAACAAGAGAACATTGCAATATGTGTGGCAAAAAATTATAGAATGTCAAGGATATCTAGGTGAATCCACTATTATAGGCATACTTTAATACTCTTCTATCAGTAATGGACATATTCAGCCCGCAGAAAATCAGTAAGGATGTTTTTGAACTAAATAGCACCATGAATTAGCTAAATCTAGTTGTTATTTATGGAATATTTCATCCAACAACAGCAACATACACATTCTTGTCAGGATTACATGAAATAGTTATGAAGATAAATGACATTTGGGGCCATAAAACACACCTTAACAAACGTAAAATAATGGAAATCATACAAAATATGCTCTCAGACTACAATGGAATAAAGAGATAAAAAATAGAAAGGTAACTGGAAAAAAACCCCAGCATTCTTGGAGATTAATCAATACATTGGTCAAAGAATGAGTTTCCAGAGAAATTGAAAAATTTTGATTTTGATTTAAATGAAAATAAAAATGCAACTTGGAAAATCCATGAGATGCAGTGAAAGCAATGTTTAGAAGGAAATTTATAGCATTGAAAGCATATTAGAAAGGGAGAAAGATCTAGAATCAATAATCTAAACTTCCACCTAAAGACATTAGGAAAGTAGGAACAAATTAAATCCAAAGTGGGAAGTGGAAAATAAATAATAAAAACTAGAACAGAAATCAGTGAAATTGAAAACAGAATCAGTACAGAAAATCAACAAAACCAAAGCCATGTTTTTTGAAAAAAAGTCAATAAAATTGATGAACCTCTAACCAGGCCAGCCAAGTGAAAAAAAGAGACAAGACACAAATTACTTACATCAAAAGTTGAAGTGCAGCCATCACTACTAATTGCATGGATATTTAAAAGGATATGAAAAGGATGTTTTGAGTAGCTCTATGCCTACAAATTTGATAACTCAGATGAAATGGATACATTCCTTAAAAGCACAAACTACCAAACTCACACAAGGAAGAAGAAATGATTTGTGTATATCTGTGTCTATTAAAGAAATGAAATTTATAGCCTTTCCAAACAGATAATACCAGGCGCATTTCATTTGAACACTCTACCAACCATTTAAGGTAGGAATTTTACCAAATCTCTATAGTCTCTTCCAGAAAATAGAAGCAAGGGAATATTCCCTAACTCAATGAGGATAGCATTACCTTAAAATAGCAGGAACAGACAAAGATGTTACAAGAAAGGAAAATTCCAGACCAGTATCTCTCATGAATATACATATAAAAATCCTCAATAAAATATTGGCAAATTGAATCCTACAATTTATAAAAAGTATTATATACCATGACCAAGTGAAATTTATTCCCGACATATAAATCTTGTTTAATATTTGAAAAATCTATTAATGTAATCCATCACATCGACAGGTTAATAAAAAAATCATTATTTTTTTAATGAATAAAAGAATCTGACAAAATTCAACACCCATTCATGATAAAGTGAATAGCAATCCAGGAATAGAGAAGAACTTCCTCAACTTGATAAATACACTGACAAAACACCTAGAGTTAATATCATATGTAATGTCAGGAAACCAGATGCTTTCCCCCTAAGACTGAGACCAAAGCAAGGGCATCCCATTCCTATTCAATGTTCTTCTTCAACACCATATGTAAGTCCTAATTAATTCAATAAGACAAGAAGAGGAAGTAAAATATATTGATTGGAAAGAAAGAAATAAAACTGTCTCTGTTTGCCCGTGACATGATTATCTATACAGAAAATCTGAAATGACAGATTTCAGAGCTATAAAAACTAGAGCTTGTAAACAGTTATAGCAAACTTGCATATGGAAGTTTAATGTGCAAGAGCCAGTTGCTTTCCTTTATATCATGATGAATAATAGAAAGTTAAAATTAAAACTATAACAGCATTTAAGTTACCATGAAAACAAAATGAAATGCTTAGGTATAAATAGAAAAATATTTATAACATCTGTATAAGGAAAACTACAAAGCTACGATGAAGTCAAATAAGTTCTAAATACATGGAGATATTGAATATGTTTACAAATAGAAGGATTCAGTATTGTTAAAATGTCACTTCTTCCCAAGTCCTCTACAGATGCAATGCAAATCACAACCAAAATTGGAGCAAGTCATTTTGCGGTTATCAATAAGCTGAAAAGCAAGAGACCCAGAGTAGCCAACATAATACTGAAGAAGGAAAAAAAAACAAACCAGGGGTATGATGCTACCCAACTTCAAGACTTACTGTTAATTTATAATAGATAACAAAATATAAAATATATAAATATAATTATTAAATTATGTGATATATAAATTATACATTATAATTTATATAAATAAAATATTAAAATATAATAAAATAAATATAATAAGTGGTGTTGGTGAAAGAATAGACCAATACTTCAATGGAACAGAATACAGAGCCCAGAAATAGACCCACATCAATATAGTCAACTAACCTTTGACAAAAAACAAAGGCAGTTTGATGGAACATACTCTTTTTATTTTAATAATTTATTTTATTTTATTTTTTCAGTGTTCCAAGATTCATTGTTTATAAACCACACCCAGTGCTCCAAAGTCTTTTCAACAAATGCTGCTGAAACCTTTACACATCCACATGCAAAAAAAAAAAAAAAGAATCTGGACACAGACTGTACATCATTTACAAATATAAACTTAAAATGCCTAATGAACCAAAATGTAAAGTATAAAACTATGAAACTCTTAAAAGATCTAGATGACCTTGTGTTTGTGACTTCTTATACACAACACCCAAAGCTAGATCCATGAAAAAAAATTGCAAAGTTAGAATTATAAAAATCAAAACTTATACTTCATGGAAGATGCTATTAAGAGACCGAAAAGATAAGCCACAGACTTGGAGAAAATATTTGCAAATCACATATCTGTTAAAGGATTTGTATCCAAAACATGCAAAGAACTCTTAAAACTCAACAATCCAATTGAAAAAAATAGAAATTCTCAGCATGCAGCCCACCAAAGATTATATATTCGTGGAAAATAGGCTTATGTAGTGATACTCAATATCATATGACAATAGGGGACTTGCAAATTAAAATAACAAGACACTACTACAGACTTATTAGAATGGCTAAAATTCAAAACACTAACAACCTTTAATATGGGTGAGCATATGGAAAAACAGGAAATCTTTTTCAGTGCTGGTGGGAATGTGAAATGGTACAGCCCCTTTGGAAGACAGTTCATTGCAAGGCTAAACATAGGCCTGTTTTATAATCTAGTAATCACATTTCTAGGTATTTATCCAAATGAGTTCAAAACTTATGTCCACACAAAAACCTGCACATGAATATTTATAGAAGCTTTATTCATACTTGCCAAAATTTGGAAGCCATAAAGCTATCCTTCCATGGATGGATGGATAAATAGTCTGTGGTACAACATCCAATGCTATAGAGTAATATCAAATCATAAGAAGAAATGAGCCCCAGAAAGAGTATGGAGGAACTTTAACTGCCTGCTACTGAGTGAAAGAAACCAGTCCAAAAAGACTACCTACTGTGTGTTTCCAAACATATGAATTGCTAGAAGAGGAAAACATATAGAGACATTGAAACACTCATTGCTTTCCAAGGTTTTGGCAGGGAGGTAGGAAGGGAGGAATGAAATGTTTGTGCACAGGATTTTTAGGGCAGTGAAATTATTATGTACGAAATTGTAATAGTGGATACATTAAGTTGTGCTTTTTTCAAAACATATAGAACTATACAATACAAAGAGTAAATCTTAATGTAAACTATGGACTTTATTTAATATTGTATCCTCATTGGCTCATCAATTATAACAAATATATCATGCTGATGCAAGATATTAATGATAGAGGAAACCGTGTGTGGCTATAGGTATATGACAATGTTCTGCACTTTCTGTGAAGGTTTTTTATAAACTTAAAACTTTCTAAAGAGAGCACTGGACTAGTGTGGGAGATAATAGTAAAAAATTAATTTGAGGTCATTTTTTGATGACCTTTGTGAAAGTTTGGTCTTTTAAAAGTTGTTTTTGCGTTAGTCTACAACAGATTTGAGATCGCTCATGGAAATCAACAGTAGCATGCCAATCATAAATGAAAAAATCAAGCCATAATATAATAAAGATTAAAATGGGAGGTTAATACGTATATATAAAACCAAGCAGATATGTAGAACCCATAGGCATAAAACCTGGGGAGCTTCTATATCTGACACAGCAGATTGACCCAGTGCTATTTGGAAGCCACAGTAAACACAGAGATATAGTCAATTATACACTTTTTTAATTGTTTAATTTCAGGCCATGGCAAATGTAAGTACTCCTTAAAGAAAATTTTCAAATAGCATCTCATGAGGCAACTATTGAGGGATGGCACAAAAGAGAAGGGAATCCACAACCAAGAGATAACTCTACTAGTAGAAATTATTTTTGGTTCTTTATGACAATGAGTGGAGGCATATTTTATATTTAAGTGTTTAGTAATTTCGTACCTTTTTTCCCTTCTAGATTCAGTTCATTCATTCATTTATGCATAAATATGTGTCGAGCACTTACTGTGTCCCAGACATTCATCTAGGTATCAGGGATACCTCAGAGCAAATGGAACTTAAACACTAGTGAATTAATCAGACAATTATTCAGAAATATTTAGCAGTAAACTTTTCACCATGTGATCAAAAAGTACCCAAGTATATGATTACACGTGGAAAGATAGGGGATAGAAGTCAGGTGTTGACTGTTTCTTCATTTCCATGTGTGTGTGAGTTTTTAATATGAATGCGGGGACATAAAGTATTAGTGCAAGTCAAAGTGTTTCCGAGAACAAGTTTCGGTGATTCAAATTTATAACAATGATAAATAAAACTTAAATATTTCTGGACAGTGCCAGTATTTTTCACCTAAGTGATGTTTATAGCATTTTTATCATATGGCAGATTTCATTCATTTGCTGTCCTTTTCTCCTGTGTGCCGGTATGTGTTTCTAATGTAGTCTGTTTTCAGTTCTGTTCTTGTAAGTTTGTTCTTAAAATACATTAAACTATTTTTTAAAAAATAAATGTTGAAAATATGTTGATAATTTAAAATATTTATTTTATTGATTTATCCTTTATGAAAAGCACTCTATATCACTCGATGTTCTTAAAGCACATGAAAAAGAAAAAGACAGCAAATGATTAAGTAGGTTTGCTGTGTGTCCTGTCATTCAGATGAGTTTAGAGTGTTCTTGTTTGTATTGTGTATTATTGTTAGAGATTTCTGGGAACAGCTCTCTATAAAATCTCTCCAAGTAGACAGCTATTCCCACATCAGCATCACAGTGCTGTGTGGAGGACATTTCAGAGAGAACAGGTATGCTGAAGCCTTTCCACCCCAGGATTGCATAAGGACTATAGGGATGGATTTGGAGGGGCCGAAGCTGCATCTCTGTTATGGTTTAGGTGAGCCCTGGGTGTATTTCACCCAGAGGACTACCTCTAATCCCTCCACTCTGGTCTCGAAGGAGATCTTTGAAACCTGTTTTCCCCATGTGTTGCTAATTGCCCCTACTGAGGTCACAGAGCTACTGTTAGCAGGCATAGGGACCTCTGTATAGTCATTATAAGATGCTGCGTTTGGTCTAGGGAATTTCAGCGGTTTATAGAATGACAATTTATGGGCAGGCCACAATATCCCCATAACCCTTGTCGTGGGTTGTAGAGGGTCCCCCAAAATGAATCTCCAGATATCATCATACTTGATTTAGGGTGGGCCCTAAATCCAATGGTGTGTCCTTGTGAGAAGAGAGGGTACAGAGACATGGGACTTAGGCCTCATGAAGACATAGGTAGGGACTGGAGTGTGCAGCTGAGCTGTGGATTGTTGGGTATCCCCCACCAAATTAGGAAAAGGCCAGAATTCAGAATTCTTCCCTAGAGCCTTCAGAAGGAGCACAGCCCTTCTCATATACCAGTTTCGGACTTCCTGCCTACAGAACTGTGAGAGAATAAATTTCTGTTGTTTTAACTCCCCCAACTTGTGGTAATTTGTTACGGCAGCCGTAGGAAACAAATCCACCCACACATACTGAATGTGAGAAACTAGAAAATACAAGAAAAACATGAAACCAAATTCTAAGTCTCATCATTCAGCATGGTAAATATAGTCAAAAACAAAGCTTCTCTTATAGGCAGAATCTTCCCAAATTCTATTTGCAATAAAATAGAACCCCCAAATTAATGAAACTCACAAAAGACACAAATTTTACATATTTAAAACAGGCCTGAGTGAAACTCATTGGATGTATCACTTTCTTTTTAAAGATTTTATTTATTTATTCGACAGAGAGAGAGAGATCACAAATAGGCACAGAGGCAGGCAGAGAGAGAGGAGGAAGCAGGCTCCCCCCACCGAGCAGAGAGCCCTATGTGGGCCTGGATCCCAGGACCCTGAGATCATGACCTGAGCCAAAGGCAGAGGCTTAACCCTCTGAGCCACCCAGGCACCCCTGGATGTATCACTTCTAAGCATTAAATGTTTTGATTGAAGCTAGAATATTTTGACATACATTATTATTTTTTTATCCTTTTTTTAGTTTTAGTTTGCATTTATCAATAATCTGGGTCAGATCCTAGCTCTCCTACTCACTAACCAGTTAACTTTGAGCAAGTTACTCTTTCTGCTGGGGTTTTCTCATCTGTTAAGTGGTTTAATAAGAGTCTCAATCATGCAATTAATGTGAGGATTCAATAAATCAATAAGTGCAAAACATTCAGCTCAGTTATTTGGCATAGGGAAATTCCTAAAACACGTTAGATATTGAAAGTTTCCTCTCCAGCTGCTTAAGATTCCTTTTGGAGAGGCAGTAGCATTGTAACTATTGACTTTAAAATAAGGAAAGACATAAATGACGGGAAATGACTTTCTGACAACAATATTATCTAATCATGGATAGTATCATTAAAATATAGAAAGATAAATTAAAATAGTGAGTTATTTTCTAATCTTATAACTAGTGAAGAAAAAGGCAAAATACCATGTTTCAAATTTTAAACACTGAATTCTTGTAGCACATCTTATTTAATGCTGAGCTATGACAAGGAAATAAATGTGTTATCTGCTCCATTAACTAAAATTTGTTCAGAAAGAAAAAAAAAACAAACCTCATTACATTTGCAAAGTAGGATTCACAAAACGAACTGCTAAAACAGCTGTGCAGTTCTAAAAATAATAATAATGCATCTAAGTATAAACCATCACACTCTCTTAAAAAATTATTTATGCTTCTCTGATCTTTGAAATTGTTTTATATTTTTATCCAGTTGACGTGTTATAAAAGATTTTTTTTTGATTGCCTGTTAAAATAACAGTTTTCCAAAGATGATCTCCTAGGTAAATGTAAATGTTAGAAGCATCTCATCAGCTGTATCAGTCAGATGCTAAGTTAAATAGTTTGCATAATTTAATATTCAGTACCTGCCCACCACACACATATTCTTTCAGAGCTGGAAATGAAATCCCAAACTGGGAGAAACTCTTGGGGATTATCCAGTCCATTTTTCCGATTTAATAAATGTGGAAACTCAAGTCCAGAGAAGGGAGGTTATTTACTCCATACCACACAGTAAGGCAGTGACAGACCTGCTATGTTTGTTTTTATCTTTTGCTTTAATCTTCATATATATATATATATATATATATATATATATATATAGAGAGAGAGAGAGAGAGAGAGAGAGAGAGAGAGAGAGATTTTATTTATTTATTTATTTGACAGAGTGCAGGAGAGAACACAAGTAAGCAGAGAGGCAGGTAAAGGGAGAAGGAGAAGCAGGCTTTCTGTTGAGCAGGGAGCCCAGATGCCAGCTCCATCCTAGGACCTGGGATCCTGACCTGAGCCAAAGGCAGAGGCTAAACTGAGCCACCCAGGTGCCCTGCCCTGCAGGATCTCTTAAACTCAGTTTTTTCAGCTATTAAATGGTAGACATATTTATCTCATAGAGCTGCTGCCAGGATTAAATAAAGTTCTCTATGGGAATGTACCTAAAATGTATATAGAAGTGTATGTGAACTCATACATTACATAAGCATAATTTATAAGCAAAACACAACTGGATTTTTGTTTCAATGTCCTTTAGAAACTTACACCCTGGGGAGAATGTTTCCCATCTGCCTAGATCAAACCAATCACATTTCTTCAAGTTGTATAACAGTTATTCCTTTAAGAAATTGAAGTTGCCTAGTCCGGTAAGACACAACTTCTTCTTTATTCAAAGATTATTCATTTCCCAGTCATACCCTGAGTCAGGTCCTTGCTTGGCATGACTTCAAGAAGGCAAACTCACCCTGCACTCGTTGGCACCAGCCAGATTCTGACCAATGTGACAGCTTTAGGACTAAAGTGAAGTAGAAAGTTCTGACTTGATTGGTGATGCCTTGAGAAGCTATTTGGGTATCACTTGTAGTCTCTTGTGCTTTTTTGTCAGTTTTTAGAGACTTCCCCAACCGGCTGTCCAGCTATAATTCTGTCAGGCCAGTGATGATTTCTAATCTTCAAATCACCACTTCCCCATCAGCCCCTGGTTTTCCACTTTTCACTCTTTAAAACTTTCCATGGTAGAGACCCATTGCCCTCCCATCCTGCCCTGTTGGATTGGAATTAAAATGACGCTAGGCTGGCTCTTTTTGCCATGTGGCCCACACCTGGTCTGAAAAGAACACTTACGTTCCTTTGTCTTGACCAACTTTAGGAATTCAGATCAGTCAAAATATAGCCTCTCAATCAGCTCCTCTCCCTTGTTCTCTAATTTTCCCAGGTAAGGTTGTATTTGGTCATTGGTCTTCTGTACTCTTCAGTATGACAAGAAGAAGACCAAAGCTTCTGAATGATCCTACTGGAAACCTTTCTCTGGGTTTGAGATGAAAAACATGACCAAGACCTACCCCATCCTTCAACTTTCTTTATCTTTCTTTTGGAATTTAGAGCAGTATAACCAATTTCCCATTACCTATTTTTCCATTTTCACATTTTTGACATCATACTTCGGAATTTGTATCTACCATATTCTGATGCCTTAATTAAAATTTCCAGTTTTTAAAAATCCTCTTGTATGCATGATGTCTATTCAGTCAATATTTGTTAGCCAATTGATGATTTTCAGTTTTCCAAGAGCTGGTTAAATGTCTGGACTATAGTTCACAGATAAGCTCAATGTTTATCACACTAAGAAGGAAATATGTATATAGGAGGTAGGGTGGGGGAAAGCTGTGACAGCCAAATCCCCACACAAAGGCTAGAAAGCAGGCTCTACTGCTCTGAACACATGCAAGGAGGAAGAATATTTAAAGATCCATAGAAACAGTAGTGAGTATGGCAGCGTGGTCATGGCATCACAAGTAACATTCTTAGTTACCCAATTACAATCAGTAAAAGATTTTCCTTTCCTGAACAAAAAGATTGTAGATTTCAGGGGCTTTCATCACACACACACACACACACACACACACACACACACACACACACACACAAGTGGTATTTATGTGAAGAAATGACGTGTTAATTAGCTTGACTGTAGTGATTATTTTACTAGTATTTGTATATCGGATCATCATTTTATACAACTTAATATGTAAAACCATTTTTATTTTTTAAAAAAGCTTCAAGTGAAAATCCCCAAGTAGATTGACCAAATAAGTCCCCCCCACTGCAGACCAGTTGTCTTTCTTCATTCACTCTGGGAAACTCTATCTTCTGTTGGCCTTGCAGGCACAAGTATGCTTGTGAATAGATACTTAACAGAGTGCTTTCTGGTTGAGCCAAAGAAAAGTAATGGATAGTTTATGGCTACCCATTCAAATTTGGCTTTTCTCCCAGCTTTCAGCTTTTGCCTTTGGCCCTGGCTTATCTGCTACATCTGCATAAATTTGAGGCAGCACTTTCATTTAGAAGCAATGTAGTCTCTGATAGAACAACAATGAACTATTTTACTGATGGATCTAGAGCATTTAAATAAGAATCACTTTCCCCTGTGGCAACTTGGTTTTGTGTAAGTTTATGAGAAAACATAAATTTAAAAAGAAACCAGAACAACAACAACAACAACAACAGCAACATTAGTGGATCCACACCCTAAAAGCTTGCTGGACTACTCTCAGAATACTGTGATTTACTTTGGATGACCATTCAAGTAGGCTTATTCATAGGGGGATCTATTCATTTTCCACATTTTTTTTCTGAGATGAGTACTATTGTAAAGGAGGAGACATTACCTGTTATAAAGGAATTACAGGCCTAAGATCGAATATAGCACAACTGGTGAGTCCATTCTGGGTGGTTGGTTTTTGTTTCTGAACACTATATATGAGCCTCATGTAATTATAAGGTTTCATGATTCTTTCTATTTTTTTTTTTTTTTAGGTTTTATTTATTTATGAGAGAGAGAGTGAGAGAGAGCATGAGCGCCAGCAGGGGGAGAGGCAGGCTCCCCACTGAGCAAGGAGCGCAGCGCCAGATTTAATTCCAGGACCCTGAGATCAGGACCCTGAGCTGAAGGCGGATACTTAACTGAGCCTCCTAAGCACCCCACGTTTAATGATTCTTAATGAATTGCTGAGTTTTAACATTTATAATCTAGAAAAGTAATTATTGTTACATATTGTTAGTAGGTGCTAGATTCATATAGAGTAGCTTGTATACTAAATGCTCTTGCTAAAGTATTTTCTATTTGTTTCAGATTATAGGGAAACAGGGATTCCAATCCAGCCCAATACTGTGACAGTAAGGAGACCTTTAGCTAGGAGGCTGAGAAGTGGGATAGTCTAGAAAAAACAATCAAGCAAACCTCATGATCTATAACTTTAAGTGATTTCCCAGAGAGCAAGAAATGAAGTTCAAATTCTTTGGCCTGGTATTTATATCTCCCCAGATTTGTCCCCAAAGTACATCCCTAGTTGTTCTCACCCTAAGCTTTATTTAAACTTTACTTGACTAGAAAGTATATCTGATCATTGTGCAAATGCTCCATTCTTTTCCTATTATATTTTTGTGTATTGTTTTTATCTATCTTTCAAGATCGCATTCAGAAAACACTGCCTTTAGAAGCCCTTTCCATTCCTACAAGTACATATATTTCAACTTTCTCATATATATCTTGACATCAGTGTCTTCACCTGCAGGAAAGCTCTGGTACCAGGTTCTGAACAGACAAAATAATAGATGCTAATCATCTTTAATCTGAAACATGAATACCCTGATTTATCACCCATGTTATTCAACAGAGTTGATTTCAGTTCTTAAGGATGTCTTTTTCCATTATGAACAATCAAAGGAACATATTCCCTTAGGCTACTGAGGCATCTTTTAAAGAAACATCTCAACTGCACTGATGGCATCATTGGAAAAAAAGAATGGGAAGCCCTCTGTGGTGACTAATATCAAGGGAACAGAGGTTATTTGTAAATAGTGTATATGTTAAGCAACTTCACTGCTTTAGGAGCAATGTCCTGTGTCCTTATGTGTCTCTAATTGGGACTCAATCATGCCAATTTGTGTAAATACTTATATCTACCTAAGGTATTCACATACTGTTGACCTTGACTTCAGGATAGCCAATTAGATACCAGCTGTAAGTGAAAACCAGCTCTTTGTTATTTTTCTTTTTCCATTCTCATTGCCTCCTTCTCTCCCTCACTGTCTCCCTCCCTACCCTTCTCTCTCATCAGAGCCAAGTTCTTGAACCCTGACTACCTTTGCTACCACCAAATGTTCCTTATGGTTTGCCAACGGTATAGGCACTTTCCAATTTTTATTACTAAATAGCTTCTCTCAAGTGAGTTAATAGGTACACTTTGAAAAATCTTGAAGTATATAGACAGTTGGCAAACATGAGTATTTTATGCATTTGGTATGCCATTTGTTTCTGGCTTGCAGTACACACTTTATATACAAAATACTTGTCACTGAATTCCTCAATGTAATATTTCAATATGTGCTTACTGAATTAATATGCTATTTTGCAGAGGTTATTGGGCAATTTTTACCTTCTTCTTTCTAGCTAGGTAAGAATGTATGGGGAAGACTACCCTATACTTTCAGCATTTCTTTGTGTGTAGAAAATAATCCATATTAACTCCACTTTCTCCCCTTTTTCCAGACTTACCTTCAAAAATAGACTATGGAAATGTTTATAGGACATAACGGAAAGTAATTAGGATGTGTTAACCTTGAGGCATCTATTTTAGGTTTTCTGTTTGTAACAGTCTTCCTCAGCCTGTATAATTATCTGGCTAATGGTGATCAATCATTATGATGCCGATGACAGGCATTTTTCATTGTTTCTAGTTCTATTTTTTAATCACTAACTTGACATCCTGAAGACTCAAATCCTTGAATCAATCCACTGAGCAGGAAGGGCACAGGCAGCAGGCAGACAAACCAATCTTGCTGTCTCAAGGTTGTACTCAGATTGAATTCCTACATCTGTTATTTTTTTTTTCCAGCATTTTTTAAAGAAAAGGTTTTATAGAAGTACAAGTAAGTTTTTCAGCTTTGACACCCAGGAACATCAGAAAGACGATCCTTCCTTTAGCATTTATCGAGGGTCTGCCATGTGCAATACCCTGGAAAAGAACACTTACCTTTTGCCGATGGTTTGCTGTCCAGCCACAGACATGGATGCACAGACAACTAATAAGGAGGTCTTCCTTGACTCCCAGAGCTTAAATCTGAGTGCAGCATGACTGTTGGTGAGAAATGACTCTAAATAGAATCTAGCACGCTGGACTCCTCTGAGGGGCTGCATAGTCTGTGTTGAGAACCCACCTTCAGCACAATGCAAGTCTTGTCTTTCTTCTTTCTTTTCATTTTTTAGCTAGTTGGCATTTTGTGATGTTTTCTCTTTTTGCCTTGCATCATAGTATGTTTTACATATTTGCCCTTTTTTGCCCAGCACTTCAATGTCCTGGTGGTGCTGTCTCTTAACCTTGTCCATGTTTGTGAACTCAGAATGCCTAGTGCAAATGTTTGAATGGATTCCCCCATTAATTCATTTATGTAACAGTTTGAGTGGTTTGGTAGCTTGTTGGAAGGTTGATACTCTTATGAAGGGAGAAAATCTCTTCACAGAGAATTCTCATTTGCTCTGTTCCAAAGTGATTAACTTGCTCTTCAGTCTGTGAGAAGTCTGGCACTATATCCTTCACTCACTCTTCACCTGCCCACAATCCAATCTAGCAAAACAAGTACTTAATATTTATTCATCACTGCTTTCTGCTCCTCTATGAGGGTTCTGAAAAAGAGATGGAGATTAAGATAGATGATATTTTTCTTCTAAAACTGTATAGGAGTTTGTCTGTAAAGCAGGATATGAAAGGGATGACTTGTCAAGTTTAGCAAATCACTAGTCAGAGGACCTCAGACCAGGAAAATATCTGCCCGCCTCACCCATGAATGTGTTCAGTGGCTGCGCTCAGTGGGGCTATTCTTGGCCACTCCAAATGCTGAAGAGCTCTCTCTTTCAGTGTGCTGATTCTTTGGCACATAGGAGAAATTCAAACAAATTAGAGCTTTATGACAAATAAGCCACAAATATCTAGCTTCATCTATATGTAATTTCTCCTTCATTTTACTGAAATATAGAAAGATCTTTTAAACCAGTAGCAAGCATATCATATATACATACAACCCTCTTTCCCACTGTTGAGGATTTATATCCATTTAGTGAAGTGCTTTGTAACTTTCTGATACTTAGTCCCAAGTTCCTATACTTATAATCATGCAGAAATGTTTCATAGATTGCATTCTGACACGGCAATTTCACAGAATTAGATTACGGATACACATACCTCCCTCTACCCTTTTCCTGTCTTCAAGGGCACAAAGGTAGACTTGAAAGGAAAATGAGCCCTCTGTGAAGCTTAGCTGCAACAAAAAAAAACAATAACAGTTATTGAAAATTCCTGGAGTAAATTGTGTTTATATGAAATGTTTTATTTTGTTTTTTCATTTTGGATTTGTCTTGAGTGATTATTTCATTTTCAGATGGCTCCAAAGAACTTGGGCTATTAATTTTTTATGAAGCACTTCGATTTTTCCAGGACTTGCCATGATTTTCATTAGTCACTTCTTATAACATCACTGGGAGGAAAGTCAATATTCTTCCCTTTCCTGCCCACCTGGAAACTCTAGACCTGGAGAAGAGAAATGAGTCGGGGCAGGTCAGATTCCAGACCAGAATCATTCTCAGAAGGGCAATTTTTAAAAGCTATTTTAAGAAATCTGAGTACCTGCTTCCCCCCTCCTATAATTTTCAAAACCCTGAACATGAGAGTACATGATCTAATTTGGGGATGGGGTTTGGAAGGACTTCCCTGGAGTAGCAGCTTTTGAGTAGATACCAACTCCTGCAAGAAGTTTGGAGTAAACAAGATGTGAAACTTGGAAGGTGCCATTAGTAGAGGTAGGAAAGGGAGGACAAGTTGGTGGGGAAAGCTAAGGCCAAGGAAGAAGATGGGACACAGTAGGGTGGCTTTGTAGGTTGAATTTTGAATATTGGTAGAAGGCCTTGATTGTAACTCAGGAACTTGGGACCCAATCAGGCTTTTTCAGCCATTCTATTTAACTTCCAGCAAACGAATTAAGAATCAGTCACAATATATCTGGTTGCTATAGCAGGTATTGATGTAGTCTCAGGAAATATTTAATGAATGAATGATACCCAATATAGAGGTAAAAGAATTGGAAGAGAATTTGAATCTCTAAATTCATATAAAGCCAGAAGATATTTTAGATTTAGCAAATACACTGACACAAAGAAGTCCTTGTAGTTTTGAACATGAGGCCCATTCTTCCTATTTCAAAATGATGGATGGATCTCCTACTTAGAAAATGGCCATCATGTATTGTGACCAAAGTTAATAAGTTTTGGATGAAATTTGAGAGCGATTTGTGACAATGTCTAATTGGTCATGGTCCAGTTTTCTGAGAGCCATCTTTCAGGGCATGTAAGGAGGTAGCTTGCCAATAATCCAGCTAAGAAACTCAGAATAGCAAGAATAATTTATTCATCAATTCAATTTGAATTGAATTTGAGGTATGCTTAGTGGAATTCTACCATTCTTTCAACACTAGTTGTATCTTCCTGTTATTCTTACCTCTGCTTTAGTGGGTACTTTTCTTGGTTTATTTTCAGGCTAGCACTGTCTTATCTATGTATGGAAGAATATAGAGGTTACAAAAGTATGGATACATATTTGTCATTTTAGTTTATCTTTGCTAAAAGTGTGAAGGATATATGAAGTGTAAGTTATATTGATTCGTGTGAGCTTTTTGGACTTGGTTCATCCAGAATTAGTTCCTCAGCTCCTGTAATGTACCCACTTTATTTTTGTCCCAGCACCTTTCAGAAATCCTGCTGTGGTTCATAATAATTTATAAAGATTGAGGTTCTCCAACCCTCTTTCTTTTTCTTAGCTCATTTTGCCAAATGATAGAAGGGGAAAAAAGGGAAGTTTATGAAATGTTCATATAATTGGACAGCATGAGCAGAGAATTTCAAGAAGTCAAGTTCTTTGCTTGTGAATTGATTTAACAGTTGCCAACTAAGGTGCAGGAAATTAAGTGCCATATTACATGCAGCCTGAGGCTCCTTGGAGACAAGAAAAATGCTTTTACTTTTCAGTGAGCTGTGGGAAATTGTTCCAAGACCATCAGGAAAAGCTTTATTTCTGTGAAAAAGAACTCTGTGGCCATCAGAGCAGAAGGCACTTGAATTTTGCATTGTGGCAGGTTTCAACTGAACAAACCACTGGGTCCTGACTCCATTGACCTTGGGAGACAGGAGGATATGGAACATGGACTTAGAATTGTAACCCCATGAAAATTATTCCCTTTACTAATCCTGCAGTGTTGAAAATGCTTTATATTCTATGTAAATGAAACACCAACCCCTAACCTGAGTGAATGCTGTTTCTCTTAATCATGTGGGACTTAATAACAATGTTCAAGCTCTTTGACCTAGTTATAGAACTGATAGAAATCTATCTTAACAAAATAATCTCAAACAAGAAAATAAAACTATATACCTGAAGATATTTTTGGTAGTACTAGCTATCATAGTAAAAGATGGAAACAATTTAAATACCCAATGGTATAGAAATTATTGAGCAAATTTAGATGTACAGAAGTAAGGAAATACTCTATAGCCAATAAAAGTTAGGTAGACCATGTAATTGTAGAAAATTGGCTCCAGTCTGTGTGATACTGGAGAAGGTAATCACCAGTATGTAAGTATAGCTAACATTTATTAGCCCTTTTTTTTTGTGCCAAGTACTATTTTAGCACTTAACATTTATCCATCCTCAAAATGAGCCTATGAGGTAGGTGTTCTTATATCTCCTAAATAAAATTAGTGAACACTGTTAACTAATGATATAATAAATAAAAAAGATACATGATATAATAAATGTCATATATGATATTATATAATTATATAATAAATATAATAAAAATGATATCATAAAAATAAAATTTTGCATTTTCATAATGCAAATATGAAAATAGAGAACACAAATACATAAATAGTCAAAAGTCCTTAACCCAGGGCCATTGAAGAGTATAACACATAAAATTTGACACAGAGCCACAGCTCTACCTTGTCCTTGTGTATGGCATAATATACTAGCTTAGGGCTTTGGGCGATGCCCTAAGGTTCTTCTTGGGGATATCACGCTGCATCTCAGATGAAGTCACCTCTCCAAAGACTAAGGCTCAGTTAAACCTGCCTTTGCATACTTTGGTAACATTCGTGTTTTTTATTGTTGGGAATCTCATGTCAATGTTTAGAAAGCCACCTTTTAGGGTTTATGTTATCAAAACTTACAGATACAAAAAATTTAAATTAGCATGAGACGTCTAGTTCATCAAGGCATTGGTCTCTTAATGCAAATAACCAATGAAAAGAGCACGCTGGTCCTCTTTTACAACCCAAGCTTTATTGATTTTTACTTTAATAACTTTATTGAGACATAATTCACATTCATTGCCTTTTTCCTGAGTTTCTTTTCACTTTGATTCACTGTTTAAAAAGTGTGTGTGTGTGTGTGTGTGTGTGTGTGTGTGTGTGTGTGTGTAGTGGAGTTGTGGGGATGTGATTACATGTGGTATTTAAAGATAGAGCAAAATGACTTTTGAGAAGAACCTAGTTAATAGAATCACTTGAGTTTGTAATATAGGATGGAGTAAGATTAATTGTATGCAGCAGAAAAT
Organism: Spilogale gracilis; assembly: GCA_004023965.1. Lineage (NCBI taxonomy): Eukaryota > Metazoa > Chordata > Mammalia > Carnivora > Mephitidae > Spilogale > Spilogale gracilis. The sequence goes on from PITA01004376.1 coordinate 19,841, forward strand.
AAAATGGAATGTTATTCAGTTTATAATTAACATATTAATTTTATTAGTTAATTTTTCTTCTCCTTCATGCCTCCATGGACTCTGACAATTACTGTACCCTGAGATTTTATAATTTAGACAATAAGGCCAAGAGTAAAATCTGTGTCTTTATAAGGAACATATAGCCAGACCATATCCTTGACAGATCTAGTATTTCAGGTTGGTTGGTGACTTTCCCTAAGGTTCCTGTGACTGAAACTCCCAGCTTATCTGTTGTGTGCCTGTTTGGGAGGGCAATAAAGCTCTCTGAATACTTCCACATGGCTTTCCATTTGTGCATTCTTCAGTTTCTTAATTGTCTAGCAGACACTAACTGTCTCCTATCTGTAATGACCTCTCTATGCTTATGATGGGGGTTACAAGATTAATTAGAAATGATCCTTACTTTTGAGGAGGGGTTCATAAATAACCCAAGTATAGGGGAGATGAGACTCCTATAATAGTAGACCAGTAAACAGAAGGCTGTGGGAACACAGACAGAGCAGTTTATTTATTTTTTTAAATTTATTTTTATTGTTACTTAATTTTTTTTTCACTTTTCCAAGATTCATTCCCCATTCCCCACAACCAGTGCTCTATGCAATAGGTGCCCTCAGTACCCACCACCAGGCTCTCCCATCCCCCCACTCCCTTCCCTCCAAGTCCCTCAGTTTGTTTCTGTGTCCAAAGACTCTCTTATTTTGTTTCTTTCCTTGAATTACACTACTTCCCATTTCCTTTTCTTCTCCTACTGTCTTCTATATTACCCCTTATGCACCACACGTAAGTGAAACCATGTGATACTTGACTTTCTCTACTTGGCTTATTTCACTCAGCATAATCTCTTCCAATACAGTCCGTGTTGCTACAAAAGTTGGATATTCATCCTTTCTGATGGAGGCATAGTATTCCATTGTATATATGTACCACATCTTCTTTATCCATTAGACGGAGCAGTTTAAATTGAGAGATTGCATAACGTTGCATGCAATGTTTGCACGTCATCGTGACCCAGGATAGGTAGGATTTTGGTAGGTAGAAAAGGGGAGGGAGTGCTAGGACTTTCAGTGTGAGGAAAATATTGATTTATTGAGTGCTTTCTATGTTCAAGCCACTGTGCTAAATTAACCCTTTTTTCTAAGCCATATTGTTTTGCCTTTTTCTTTTTTAAGATTTTATTGATTGATTGATTTGATAGAGAGAGAGTGAGAGAGAAAGAGCGTACAAGCAGGGGATGGAGCAGAGGGAGAGGAAGAGGGAGAAGAGGCTCTCCATTGAGCAGGGAGACTGATGTGGGGCTTGATCTCAGGACCCTAGGATCATAACCTAAGCCAAAGGCAAACGCTTAATGGATTGAGCTACCCAGGTGCCTCCCCAAGTTCTTCTATCCTCAAAATACAAAGAAAGAAATGGAAGCCTATAGAGGTTTGCTTTGTTTTCAAGCCAAAGGGGAGTGGAAGCAAAACACCATTGCAGTATTTGCTAAGCTGCATGACCATATTTCTTTTCTTCATCAATATGTCTAGCACACTGATTGGCAAACTTTTCTTCAAAGAGTGGATGATCAATATTCTAGGTTTTTCACACTTAAACTCTTGTCACAATTACTCAACTCTCCTGTTGTAGCTCAAAAGCAACCATAGACCATGTATAAAAGAATGGGCATGGCTGTGGTCCTGTAAAACCATTTTTCAATTGGAAATTGAATTTTACATAATTTTCACATTTCATGAAATGTTTTTCTTTGTATTTTGCTCAACCATTTAAAGGTGTTAAAGCCATTTTTTTGCTCATGGCTCTACAGAACTGGGTGGTGGGTTGGATTTGTCCCATTGGGACATAGTTTGCTGACTCCTAATGGCATATTACAGGTGCTTAATACATGCTTCTCATGAAAAATAATTAGTGGAAGAAGAACTGCCCTACTCCTTGCCCAAGGTCCCTGCATCACACAGGTCCTGGGTCCTCCATTTGACCCCTATTTATGTGTGAACTCTGTAGCTTGGATGGTCAATGGCCCTGTAATTCAACACTGAGGAATATATTGTTGGATACTACTACATTTTATATAGATGCATGTGCTAAAAAAATAATAAATCAGCTGAGATAAGGTTTTGATTCTGTTATTGAGCCAAGAAATATCTCTAAGCCTCTTCTTGAAGTGAGCAAAGATTTGCGATACCTTAAAGACATCTTCTTTGTCCATCTTTAAAGAGCAAGAGATTTTTGTATTATTTCATCTAAGAATTGTTGAGGTATCCTCAGTGGGCTCTTTTTCATTCAAAAAAGAAAGAAAGAAAGAAAGGAAGGAAGGAAGGAAGGAAGGAAGGAAGGAAGGAAGGAAGGAAGGAAGGGAGGAAGGAAGGAAGGAAAGGAAGGAAGGAAGAAAATGGCCCTGAAAGTTGACTTATTTATAAAAGGCCCATGGGGTACATCTGATGATATCCTTAGAAAGCACAGATGAGATCCAACATACTTGAGTATCACCAGCAAGAGCCAGTACACCTGAGTATGCTTGAAGCCGACCAGTACTGCTATAGAGACAGAGGCAAAGCTGTATCACCAGAAAGTGGATCCTAGGAGTCTACTTGATGTGATGAGCACCAGCTAGTGTGGAGTGCTGAATCACTATACTGTATACCTGAAACTAATATACTGTATGCTAACTGTACTGGAATTTGAATCACAATTCAGAAAAAAAAATAAAAAAGAAAATGGATCCTAGGAACATTTTAAGGCTCAGTAGACATTTTGCTATAAGTTTCATAGGTAAGAATCTTAGAATTCCATACTTGCTGCTCTAAAAGTAGAGTTTGGATTTCCCCTAGAATATTAGAGCTTTTCATGCAGTTCTATCTGACTTCAAAGTCTCTAAAAGTCTAATAATTATGAGAATTCCAAATAAAAACATAAAGAGACCTTGACCAACTATCTGTCCTCTTTGTCTCATTTTCCTCTTCTGGAAAGTGGAGCAACAGTACTTCTTTGTACTGTTATAGCTACTTCTTTGGGTTGATGCAAGGATTAAATGAGATAATGGATCCTTTTAATTATTTCAGTTACTTTTTTTTTTTTAGAATTTCTGTTTTTTCTTTTTTTAAATAAAGATTTATTTATTTTAGAGATTGAGCAGGGGTAGGGGCAGAAGAAGAAGAAAAGAGAGAATCTCAAGCTGACTCCACCTTGAGCATGGAGCCTCACAAGGGGCTCAGTCCCAGGACCCTGAGATCATGACCATACCTGAAATCAAGAGTCAGACATTTAGCTGAATGAGCTACTCAGGCACCCCCAGAGAGAATTTTAAGCAGACTCTATGGCTCACATGGAGCCTGATACAGGACTCAATCTCACAACCCTGAGATCATGACCTCAGTAGAAATCAAGAGTCAGATGCTTAACCTACTGAGCCACCTAGGCACCCCCATTTTTCTTTTTATCCATGACAGAATTAAATATAGAATTCAAGATTTCCATTTCCTTGCTTTGTCTATTATGAACCCAAGATTTTCTTCTTAGACCCTTTTGGATTCCACACTGAATGTTAAAAAATCATTTCCTATCTTTGTTCTACCAACTCTTGTCAAAAAAAAATAAGATGTACCTAACCAATTTACTCTTGGTTCTTAAGAAAAGACCTCCTAGGGCACCTGGGTGGCTCAGTTGGTTAAGCGACTGCCTTCGGCTCAGGTCATGATCCCGGAGACCCGGGATCAAGTCCCATATCGGGCTCCCTGCTCGGCAGGAAGCCTGCTTCTCCCTCTCACTCCCCCTGCTTGTGTTCCCTCTCTGGCTGTGTTTCTCTCTGTCAAATAAATAAAATCTTAAAAAAAAAAAAAAAGAAAGAAAAGAAAAGACCTCCTATCTTGGAAATCATTTTGTTGATAGGGTGAATTAACACAAAATATTAGATCAGTGTGGTTGCTCTCTGCTAAGAGAACATTTATTCATTCTCCAAATTCCTGAATATGTTATACAGTTATAGTGATTTATGAAAACAAATCTGAATATCTTATGTCAAATTCCCAGCAAGAGCCTAACTCAAAATGAGGTATTAGTTTACATGATGGGAGGATTGATTCATTTGATTTTCCCTGAGGGAAAACAGTGTTTCATTCTTTAAAGATGAAATATTACACATTAGTTCCTCTTTAGCCTCCATAAGGAGAGTTTGCTATAATTCTAGAGAATGTTGCTGTAAGGCTCATTTCTACTGTGCAGACTGCTGCTCATTGCTTAAGATGATTTTGCATCAAAGAAAAATAGGGATAGGATGCTTTGTTGGACTTCATCAGAGCATCAGAAGACACCTTCAGACTGACATGTTTCTCCATTTGAACCTAAAATCAGTGGATGACTCAAGTAAGGTCTTACCTGAGTCTTTATATATAAGAAGTTTATTTCCTCTACTTTAAGTTTAAAAACTCAATTTTTCTTAATTCAATTTAGAGAATTCTGTGGCATAGCCAGCACCTATCTTATTGTTTTGTTCAAATCATTGTTTCTCAGTTTGGCTAGGGACTGCATGGAGAGTTAAAAGAAAAAAGGAACCTCATTCCTGCGCTAATAAGCATATTTAATTGGTTTGGAATGTGGCCCATAGTTTTTGTTTTATTTTCCCCCCTTTTTTCTTATTTTTTTTTGAAACTATATCAGATGAGTTTTACATGTAGTTTTGGTTAAAAACCAGTGATATATATTACCACTTCTCACATTTTTACATGCATAAAGGCCATTGGGGGATTTTGTTGAAATGCAGACTGCTTCTTTTTTTAGGTTTGGGAGGAAACATTGCTGGACCAATGTTGCTGATCTAAGGATCATGTTTTTAGTAAGAAAAGTCTAAAGTAAGGCCCATTTTTTTTAAGATTTTATTTATTCATTTGTCAGAGAGAGAGGGCACATTAGCAGAGGGAGCTGCAGACAGAGGGAGATGGAGAAACAGGTTCCCCACTGAGCAAGGAGCCCAACATGGGGGCACCTGGGTCGCTCAGTGGGTTAAAGCCTCTGCCTTCAGCTCAGGTCATGATCTCAGGGTCCTGGGATTGAGGCCGGAGTCAGGCTCTCTGCTCTGTCTGCCTGCCTCTCTGCCTACTTTTGATCTCTCTCTCTGTCAAATAAATAAACAACATCTTGGCTGGGGGGGGGGGGGGCAATGTGGGACTCAATCCCAGGACCCTGGGATCATGACCTGAGCTGAGCTGATGGCAGCTGAGCCGACTGAGCTATCCAGGTGTCCCAGTAAGGCCCAATTTTGTTAAGAAACTTTACCTATGGATGCCTTGGCTAAGCTACTGTCTATGAAGTAATTAACTTTTGCTTAATTAGTTACTCAAAATGATTCCATACTGTACCTATAAAAAAGCAGCCATTTTTTACTGGAACATTCTTTAATCCAATCTGAGATTTATTGAATACCTATTACTGGCTCACTCACTGCCTTTCAGGGGACATATAGAGTAGCAAAACACAAACCCTATGCTTAAGTAGCTCAAAGAGAAGTTTCTGCATAGTTCAGTCAGTTAAGCGCCTACCTTTGGCTCTAGTCATGATCTCAGGGTCCTGGGATTGAGTCCAGCATTGGGCTTCCTACTTAGTGAGGAGTCTGCTTCTCTCTTTCCCTCCGTCTCTTTCCCTTGCTCATGCTCTCTCCCTCTCTCTCAAATAAATAAAAATCTAAAAAAAAAAAAGAAGTCCAGACTTTAAAAGAAGAAAAAAAGTAATTCAAAGAGGAGAAAAGGACTAGGGATAATGACCATAATTCAAAGTGAAAAGCATTATCAGAGAAGATGTTTTGTTTTTTGTTTTTGTTTTTGCTTAATTTTGAGAAGTTATGCATTTTCATTAGAGATACTTTTTAGGTATAGTTTAAAGTTGTTCTTTTTTTTCTCTGAAAGGTGGGAGGGGTGGTTCTTAGGGATTTTCATTTACTCTGTTGATGTGCAAAGTATCTAAACAATTCTTGACTAAAAAGCCTTGGAAAATGTGGGTGGAATGAATGATGGGCAACATATATCTGCCATGTAATATTTAGGGACAGTGGCTTTTGAAACAGGTAGTCATGACAGGAAACTAATAGTAAAAGTAAAGAGTCCTAACATCTCATGTCGCACCCAGGGCAGTTGTATTATAGGGAGAAGGGATGGAGGAGGGTGTTTACAGAACAGCTGCTATAGATCAGACATAGAAAAATCATGCACAGGAGTAGATCACTCAGCCTATTCTATGTATTAGGTAATCAGGTTCCCCAAATTCACCAGCAGCTATGGTTAAGAGGTTGATTGCTTAAGCAGTTTCAGGCTGTGTGTCTGGGACAGTTGGTTTTCCATTGAAAACTCTGAACTTAGGGACGAATAGAGGATCATGGGATTTTTGTGAAGAATTTGGTAAATTCACTTGGCCTTTGATGAGAAAATTCTCCAAATACAAGATCTTTTCTTCCAGTTTATGACCTAAGTTTTTTTTCTTTTACTTTAAAGAGATTATTTATTTATTTGAAAGACTTTGTGTGTGCACAAGAGTGGGATGAGGGGTGGGCAGCAGTGGGATAAGCAGACTCCCCACAGAGCAGGAGCCTATCATTGGGCTCCATCCCAGGACTCTGAGAGCTGAGCTGAGTGAGCCAAAGGGCGATGCATAATCCACTGAGCCACAGGCACTCTGTTGCCTTTATTTTAAATAAGCCAATTGCTTCTATTTCAGTTTTTTTAAATGATCAAAAGCAAAAAGTAAAATACTCTAATGCACCTTTAGGATTCAGTGAGAATAGTGAATTATACCAGATTTTGATTACTTCATGGGAAAAATAGTGATAATATATTTTTGTCACTTTATAATATATAATTGCATATTAAAGTGTATAATAATCATCTAAGTGTCTCCAGCCAAATCTAAAAATCGTTCTATAGTGTTGTATAATTTTTAGTGCTCAAGACCTGTTAAGTTGAAGGCGTTTTGTTAATCACCTTTTTGTCCTCAAATACTAGTTTTTGAATATCTTTCAAGAAATTAACAAAGTGATCAGCAGCCTCAGTTGCCAAGGGAGTTCAGAGCAAAGTTTATGCCTCCCCACTGCCAGCTTCCTTGTATAAAACAAATGTCAGAGGCAGCGCAAGGGGGACTTGTAATGGTTTAATTTACATGTATGGAGTCAGCACAAAATTAATAGCAGTCTGTCACCAAGGTTTGTTAGCTAATTGCTGGGTTTTAATGTTAAGCAAATGAGTGTGAATTTTAACAACACTGTTTGAGAGCCTCTTTGGGAACCTGCTCTTCCCGTTCTTCTTGGCATGCCTCAGGTTTCAAGCTATTTTCTGAAGACATTTCTTACTTCTTCAAGTATTAAGCTAGCAGTCTCTGTTGTCTTTGGCTTCTGGCAGAATTTCCATCCCACTCCACTGTTTTCTTCCTTACACACCCCTTTCCCTGTCAAGGACACGCAGTACGGATTACCCCACAGGATACTGGAGAAATGACCTACTGAATTTTCTGTGGTCTGACTCTACATAAAATTCCTGTAGGTAGGGTGATTTCGTTTTACTATTGTAAAACTTCATGTATCTGTAACCCGTGTTTTAACATTTCATGATATAGGGGCACCTGGGTGGCTCAGTTGGTTAAGCATCTGCCTTGGGCTCAGGTCATGATCCCGGGATCCTGGGATCGAGCCCCGCATCGGGCTCCCTGCTCTGTGGAGCATCTGCTTCTCCCTCTCCCACTCTCCCTGCTGGTGCTCTCTCTCTCTCCCTCTGACAAATAAATAAAATCCTTAAGAAAAACACATTTTATGACGTAAACAGTTTGTTTGTTTTTTTTCCTCCCACTGCCCCCCTGATGCTTCATGCAGTGGGGGATATTTTCCTCTGTGCCCAGATGGAACCTCTGACAGACTGCTGGCATCTCTGCAGCCCTCATGCACTTGAACTCACAAACACAGTTGTCAGTTCAGTGATGAGAATAGAGTCCAAGGCATTTATTAAAACTTCTGAACTTGAGTTATCCCAGTTAAGTCCTTCCTTCTTAGAGTCTCTTATGTCCTAGCCCTTACTGTCTAACTGCTGTGTTAGGTGTTGTGTGAAGGGAGAAGAGGTATAAACATAGTACAGCTCTTGTTTGCCCAGATGACTTCATAAATCCTGGGCCTTCGGAGATTTTACAGCTCATGTCTTTGGATACATGAGGCCAATATTTATAAAATCTGTCTTTTTCTTTCATGAGTGCTTTCGTGGAGACATGAAGGACTGATTCCCTGCTAATTCCTCACCTACACTTCCCTTGGCTCAGTCCCTGTGGTGGGTGTTTCCTTGGTAGATGCTCCCTCAGTCCTGCATACCCTGAAGTCCACAAGCAACCTCTTTGTGGTGAGGTGCTCCTACCGCTGTTCTCTAATTTAACCTATCCAGGTGATCCCTCTCCCCCCAGCCACCTCTCTCTCTTTCTCCTTCTCTGTCTCTCTGATGCAGCTTACATCTTAATTAAATGTAACTCAGGTCCCAGTCCCGGCGAGAGGTAGCACCCCTCCATCCTTTCTCCATGATGATGAGGAAAGAATTCTAGCACAGCAACAGCTTTCTCTGGAAAAACTTTTCTCCAAAATCCTCTTTCTGACCTATGGACAGCCTTTTTTTTTTTTTTTTTTTTAAAGATTGTATTTATTTATTTGACAGAGAAAGATATCACAAGTAGACAGAGAGAGAGGAGGAAGCAGCTCCCGGCTGAGCAGAGAGCCCGACGCGGGCCTCTATCCCAGCACCCTGAGATCATGACCTGAGCCAAAGGCAGAGGCTTTAACCCACTGAGCCACCCAGGCGCCCTGGACAGCTTTTTATATCTTACTGCAGCTAAGAGGTCTAAGAGTAATGGAATATGTTCCTTTTCATCATCTATGCCAATCTACATGGGCAGAGTTTTTTAATACAATACAACACATTCTATATTGGTTCCTCGGGTTAAAGTGACGTAGAAAGAATCCCAGTTAAGTATGTTTACATCTTTAAACAATTTGAGGATTGAGAGAATTTGTTCAATGTGGTTTCTTAACCATTGATTAGACCCTACTAATTAGATATAATAAGAATTTTGTGAGAGAGCAAAGATGTCTAAAGTAAAGCAGTTGTCTTCATGGACACACAAGCTAATTGGGAAAAACAGGTATACTATAAATAGCTTTATATAAATGAATGTGCCTGTGATACAGTTGATCAAACTACACTTATGTGGCATCCTGTAGTTTGGCAATCCAGGGAATTTGTTATTTGAGAAAGAGAAAAGCTAGATAGTTTGCTAGGCATTGGCCCATTTGACATGATGATTTTGGCTTGGGAATTGGTAGAGTTACTCATCATTATCATAGAGATGCTTTAAGACATGGGACATTGTGGGGGCACCTGGGTGGCTTAGTCAGTTAAGCATCCAATTCTTGGGTTTGGCTCCTGAAGTCAAGCCCTGTGTTGGGCTCCATGCTCAGTGGGTGTCTACTTGGATATTCTCTCCCTCTACCCCTTCCTTCACTAATGCCCTCTTTCTCTCAAATAAATACACCTTAAAAAAATAAAAAGAAATGGAACATTGAGGTGGAGAAGGAAAAAAACCTTACAAAAATTAATCTATGATAGGCTATTGAGTATATAATAAACATATGCTAAGGCCATGCATTTTACTGCAATTGCTGTCTTCAGAAAGCATCGACAAAGAAGGCAGTTACACCTTGGAAACGAATTTAGGAAAGTGTCACATAAAATCTCTCCTATAAGATGGGCTAATGATAAAGAATTCTGGCATTAAGATTTAAAATTCTAGATTTTAATCCCTAGTTTCATCATGAAATGCAACACCAGGCTTATTTTCATTGCCCATTAGGCAAACTTTTCCTTTCACTGTGACAAAGGTTCATATGACTCATATCTTACATGGGGGAAAAAAAAGGAATATTTGGTTATGTTTTTCTTTTGAGGACATATTTTTAAACTACTTTCAATTTACAGGTTTCCTTAGAAAAGAAAGCAGACTCGATCCCGTACTCCACTTACAAACCTTTCCTTGATTTTTTTTTTTTTTCCTGTCATCTGTGCAAAGCCTGTGGGGGATGTATTGCATTTTACCCGTGACTTAAAATTTCCTTTTTTCTACTATAATGCTTTGGGGTTTTGTAGTAATGTGACTGTGTCCATCTCACTAATTTTTTTTTCCTCTATTTTATAGATACTTTGGCACCAGCATTTTTTTAAATATGAAGTTGTTCTAAAACCATTCAACCATAGCCTCAACATCTATTTTTATTATAGCTCTTATTCGTCACCCCAAAATAATAAAAAAAAAATAATTACAATGCAATGGTTATCTTATTACACAATATTTTTATTACAAAGATCTCCCTTTTCAATTTCTTAGCAAAACCTTTTCTGATGCTAGACCAACATTTTTCTCATCTGATTCTGTTTTGCAGCCATATTAATCAAGCTCAACTCCATGACCTTGAAAAAGGGACTAAATAGAGGAATTGCCCTTGGGTATAATGAATTGACACAAAAAAAAGCCACTCCGGTTAGATCCTAAATGCACCAATGTAATTTGCTTGGAATCTCAAGAGAATGATTTTTGTATCCTCTATTAGAATGTATTCAGCTGAATAACTGCAGTTACATAAGTAATAGTGATAGAGTTGCAGATGAGGGGGATAAATATACAGGCAACCCCCCCCCACACACACACCCATCACACACAGAAACGATAAAATCTGATTAGTGACACACTGCTTGAGCACTGAGGACAACATACAGTATTTAGTTAATTTAGAAACACAAGAGGGTTTTTTTTGTTTTGTGTTGTTTTGATTTTTAAGTTTTCTTGTTCACTGCTTTCTTTTTATGTGGAACAAGGATTTCTTTCATATATCCTTAATAGAGTAACTTTCAACCAATACTCTGCTAATTTTTACTATTCTGATCTTGAGCCACACTAATATTTTTATGTTTTCTTTTAAAGGTATGCAAATGAAGTAATTCCAATTGATTTGAATCTTTATATGGATTACAACAAAAGAATTAAAAGCAAAAAACTGAAGATTAGAGAGAAAGACTAAGATAGCAAATATTTGTTTCCAGACCTTTTTCTTAAAAAAATGAATCAACTCCTAATTACGTATGGTTTAAAAACATTTTTATTGGGGCACCTGGGTGGCTCAGTCATTTGTTCCCAAAGTTTAGGGATCTACCCCGCATCCAGCCCCGCATCAGGCTCCCTGCTCACAGGAAAGCACTTCTCCCCCTCTCTCTTCCCCTGCTTGTGTTCCCTCTCTCCCTGTGTTTCTCTCTGTCAAATATATAAATAAAATCTTTGAAAAAAAAATCAAACTTCCTTGCTTTAAAAAAATTTTTTATTTTATTATAAGCAAATGTGTTGATTAAATCAGTGATGTTGGGGCACCTGGGTGGCTCAGTTGTTGGGTGTCTGCCTTTGGCTCAGGTCTGATCCCGGAGTTCCAGGATCCAGCCCTCATCCCGGGCTCCCCTCTTGGTGGGAAGTCTGCTTCTCCCTCTCTCACTCCCCCTGCTTGTGTTCCCTTTCTAGCTGTGTTTCTCTGGGTTGAATAAATAAATGAAATCTTTTAAAAAATCAATCAGTCAATGATGCTAACTGCTATTATTTACTTTTTTCATATTTATGATCATGTATTATATTTTTCCTAATATAAAGTTTTCTTGGTTCCAAAAAAATACCTTTCCACACAATTAATTTGTAATACCCCTGTTCATTTTGCTGTATTTTACTACTGTCTTAAGTATTAGAATTCGGAATTCAATTCCTAAACATTTGCTACAGTGTCAAGCCCTCTCAGAAGTCAAGCTGAAGTTTAAATAGTTCATTTACTCTTATTTACAATTAGCTCCCTTAATCTTATGTAGTAATGCATAACTATATTTTTTGTTATGAAAAGAGGAGAAAGCTAATATTTACTACTACCCCTGGGATACTGTCCTAAGGGAAGCTGTTGGCAAGGTAGTACTTTCTTCTTTAATGATGAAAACAATTACCTGGTCAAATGACTAGAACATTTGCCTAATCCAACAACCACAAAATCAGCACCAAAAATTCCTTCGTGATATAGGTGAGCTACACATAATCATTCTACCAGAAATGAAAACAAAAATGGCTGCTGCAGAGATTATGAAGAAAGCCATTCACTGAGAAATAAAATTTTAAAAGTCAAAACCCTAAGATAATGTTAGATTAAGGATCTATGAGAAATTACTCAAAAGACTGGATGTACATGATGATGGGAAATGTATGTGCAACTGATATAGGAATTAGGACATTATCTATCCCTCCAATACTGATGTGGAGATCATTTGGGTGATGAACAAGCTATATTTTGATTGCTGTTGAACAGGAAGTTGAATCTGACTAACACAACTGCAAAACAGACATAAATTGAAAATTCTGGTTCCCTATTCAAATGCCAATGCTGAGGACTCTGACAGGGCTTTAAGCACCAATATTATTTCCCCTAAAGGAAGATAAGATAGTGTACTTAGAGAATCTAATAAAATCCTGGAAAACTAGAAAAAACTTGTAGCAATAATAATGCTGTTTTCATATTTTGAAAGGTAACTGAGTTACATTATATTAAGTTTGCATAGTGGCTGATGGTTCAACAAAGACCAAGCACTAACCGGACCTTCTATTTTAATCTATTAGAGCATGATTGCAGTTTATGAATTTATGTCTAACAGCTGTATAAGTATGAGATTTTCTGAAAGGCAATAATGCTTGAAATCCACACTTGATAATTAGATTTGATGAAAACTAGTATTAACTTCCACATAGTCTCTAAACAGATCAAAGTTAAAAAAATTGAAAGTCCAAAAGCTCAAATTGCCTCAGTTCAAATTACCTGAGTTCAGGAGGGCTCCTCATCCACATATACTACTGTATTTCCATCTATGCATCTATCCATAAAGAAATATATTAATTAAACCATAGAGGAAATCATTCTCAAATAAGAGTTTTAGAACTACTTGGCTATTTTTATGCTCAAACACAAGGACTCCATAGTTCATTTTGGTCCAGCCAAAATGGTTCAAAGATAGAGCATATTGAAAGGAGAAGAAAAAAAACATTTAAAGTTCTTACATTAAATGCATTAAATATATAACATATGCTACACTAAATGGCATACAGATTCTTATGCATCATTTTGCAAGTAAAGGGACATGGATATTTATGCATACCTTACAAAATATGTATACATGAATAAAATATTTATAAATGGATTTATATTTATAAGGGAATATAAAATATAAAAAATACATATTAACACGTTTGTCAGCTATAGGGGAGTGTGAATTTGTGTGTATATGTGTGTGTGTAAATGCAGCACTGGATTTGAATAGAGGGTACAAATCAATAAGAGGATAAATTATTGCAAAAATAACAAGTGATTTCTCCTTACATATAATCTTCTTTTAAAAAAGAACAGTGTATACTTGGCTGGATTATTGAGACTTTCAGTGATTTAACTATTATAGAATTATGTAAATTTATAAAGCAAAAGCTGGAAATGAGAGGAATGATTCAGATGCATGGGAAGTAAGACCCTGCTGCCTTGTAGCTCGTTGGATACAATTGTGATAAAGAACCATGGCAGGTCAAGAACCAACAAAATGGGTTCTGTATTCCCTGGATTAAACCTGAGTATTTATGACAATGAATTCATCATTTGGAATAGCACAACCAGATAAGCCATAACAGAAGTGATGTGCAGTTTCCCTCCCCACCAGAACTCGTATCAGAAAATTCCATAAATCTCATTTAATGGCTGTTTTATTTCCTCGTAGAATACCAACCAGGGTTTTGCCAAGTGAGTGTACTCATTAGATGCTGTAGAACCCCAGGAATGACATTAATGGCCACTGGAGGGTTTCAATGGGCTTAAAATATACCTCTCTAGGAAAATGTATATGCATGCCTATGTTTAGATTAAATGTAACAGTGTTCTCTCTTTTATGTTGAAAACTCTCTGGGATCAGACATAAAAACAGTTTAAATTTTAATCCTTGGCAAATATAATATTTAATAATGACTTTTAAATAAATGAGGTTTACCTTTGATGACTCATCAGAGGTTGCAAGCAAAAAAAATAGTAGGAGGTCAAATAGTGCTTATAATTGACATGTAAAAGAATCGGACTCGGATCTAAATTTTATCACATTGAATGTAAATTTAACTCATTGTAAAAATTTATGCTATGATATACACATCAATATTATGCCTGTAGTACTTTGGTAATGCAAACTTTTTTGCATACCATAATGATATTTCCCCCTATAAATTAACCTACTCACAGTGCACCTAATATAGTAAACCTCAGAAATTTTTCTGTCCTTGGATCCTAATTGAATATGTATCCTTACTGCAAAACCCATTTATTGGCTTTTGCTATTGTATGTGAGAAAAGTTCACAGTGTATATAACATTAATGATCTTAATATTTGTTACTTTAATAATAATAGCAACACTTTAAGGAGACCTTATATGCAATGTGGCCAGCAGTTTGATAAATGCTGTCTGCAGCATTTATTTTAATGCTTTTCATAACATTTTATGCTTATGGGAGGGATGTGCTTTTAACTTTCTTTTGCAGATGAGGAAACTGAAGTTTTGACAGATAATGTGTTTTTTCCAAGGTCTCACAGATAAATAAATGGTGGAATCATTGAGTTGAAACTCTTCTTGCCACTTACATCAATACCTCTCATCTCTCCTAGGCTATAGCATGATATACACTACACAGCAATAGAACCTTAGCAAGAATTGTGCAATGTTGTGTAATATTACAAGCAATATGGAGAGGTATTATATGTGTTCAGTGAAAACCAAATTATAAGAAATTATGCATTCATTTATTTCTTATTACATCTTTTGACTGAATGATTAAACATGTAAGGGTAGAAACTGTTAGAGAAGTTTAATACATTATTCTAATGTAAACATTTGATATCTTCCAACTTGATCTTATTTTTTTTAAGTATTTTTAACTTATTTTTTGAGAGAGAGTGAAAGAGAGAGCACACGCAGATGGAGAGGGAGAAGCAGATCCTGTGATCATGACTGAGCTGAAGGCAGACGCTTAACCGACTGAGTCACCCAGGCACCTCTCAACTTTATCTTTTAATGTTTACATATTGGCTTGACAGTTTTGGCTTCTACCAATTTATACAATCGATATTTTGAGTTTAAAGGTATATTATATGCTATTATTAGTTCAATATCAGATCTGTTGCATTGTCCTCGGTACATGCTTCCTTATAACGTCTGTGATTATCTTTTTTTTATCTCTGTGACTATATTAAGTGATAAGTTTATCACATTATCCTATACTGTCTGTTACTATGCTGAAAATAGTTGTGACATGTGAAGTTGAATACCTAGTATCACTAGGTATTCATGCAGAAATGCATACTACTACTAAGGTGATGTTACATATAGCTGTTCTAAAAAAGTTATAAATGAAAAACAAATGTTATGCTAATATTACTACATGATTAAATCCCGTTCTAAAATGACTCAGTTTTGTAGCTGAAGTCATTATTTGGGGAAATATTTTTATGTTTTTTATGCTGGGAGTCTTGGGAAAACTTCAAATTTTCCCTAAATTAACATGAGGGGGCAGGGTTCAATACATAATTTAAATAACACCCATCTTCTCCAAATCTCAGGCTTCTGCCAAACCCAACCACTTTTTTCAATACTTTTTATTAATTCCTCTCTTATTTAATTTGCATTTCTGGACACATCTTACAGAAAATCAACAGAGCATCCTAATTTCCTCAAAAGTGTTAGCTAAAGCAAAATTCACTATTCTTTTTCCTCTGTCCATCTTTCTGTCCTTCTTTCTTCCATTTTTCCTTTCTCAATATCTCTCTCCTTTTTTTTTCTTTTTTCTTTTCACTAAGCTTATGTAATATACATTGCTCTTGCCAGGA
Source organism: Spilogale gracilis (assembly GCA_004023965.1). Taxonomy (NCBI): domain Eukaryota; kingdom Metazoa; phylum Chordata; class Mammalia; order Carnivora; family Mephitidae; genus Spilogale; species Spilogale gracilis. Next base: position 35,839 of record PITA01004376.1, read on the forward strand.
TTCATAATTTGCCAATTCCTCTTTCCCTTTCCCTCTTCTTCAGTAGGATTTGTTCCAAGTTTGAGAGCAAAGTTCAGGATCAATAAAATGGCCTCTCTGATCTTAGAAATTATATCTTTTGGAGGGAACAGGTGACTGAGCACTTTTGTAAAGTATTCAATTGAGAGTATGATTTCAGATTTCGGGAACTCTGGGAAATAAGACTGTATTTCTTCGTCCAGAGTCAGGTATATTTCTCTAACAGTGCCAAAGTAGGAGATCAGATGACTTTTTGATATATTGTAAATGCCATCGGTCAGAATGATCTCTGAATTCATTGATCAATTCATAAATACATTTTCAAGGGAATGCATTTCATACTCCTGAAATATTTAGTAAACAACTAACTTGTCAGTATGATTTAGTTCCTTTTTGTTGCTTTCCTTGGTATTAAGACTGAATCATTTCCCTCAGGGTATAATGAGAACAATGTTGGAAAGGCAATAGCATGAAAATCATACTTGATATAATGCTTTTTATTATGATTAATCTTTTTGGGGTTCTTTTTTTTTTTTTCAATTTCATGGAGGTATGTGTCTCATGTGAACTGAGTAGTAGTTTTCAGAATATTTTTCCTGATTATCTAGTCACAATTTTTTACTATGGCTGACATTGATCAAAATAAAGATGATCATTGTATTACTTCAAGACAAGTGATTATTTCTGAAATAGTTGGCAGTAAAAACTCCTTGACAGAGCCACTGATTATAGTTAGAAGCAACCAAACTAAGAACAGACATTTTTATCCTCTTTGTCACTCTAGGGTTGGAAATACTATCTCCTTTCTTAAGAGCCTGGGTATTTTATCATCCTGTCAATAAAGAATTTCTTCTTTGATTCCATTTAAAACATCTCTGGTGCTTACTTTTGGAGAAAGAAAATATCTGGTTATAATTCCATTATAAAATAATTTCATAATTTCATGATCTTGTAGATTAGACATCTTTTTAAGTATTTCCTGTATAGATTCATCTTTATTTCTTTTAAGCATCACTTCATAGGGACAATGTATTGCTCTTAAAACGTCTTTATTTTCTGTATTTAAAAGACAATATAAATATGAGGGGTTTTGTTTGTGGTATGAGAATAAAATAGGTAATTGTGTTTAAGAAAATCTAGCAAGAAGAGGTATTTACTAAATATAAACGTAAATTTTTTTTAACACATGAAGGCATTAATCCAAAACACTTAATGATTATCTTGCTATTTTTCCATATATTATGAATATGAAAAATGAATCATACTGTTCTCTAACTTCACATAACTCCCAGTCTATGTTTAAAAAATATCACAGAAAAATAATTAAATGTATACATGCTATCTGGTTCATTAGTCTATCACCAGTTCTTTTATGAATGCCTAGCACAGATTAGGTCCCAAATAATTATATGCTTTATTTTTGAGATATAATTTATAGACAAAGTACTCAAATCCTAAACATAAAATTTCTGTGTAGCCACATCCCAGATATATAGAACCACTCCGTCACCCCCAAAAATTTTATAGTGCCCCTTGACAGAAAAATACCCACCAAAAATTAACGACCATTCTGATTTTTACCACATACATCACTTTTGTCTATTCTTGAACTTCATATACATAGTATCATACTACATGTTCTTATTTGAATCTGTCTTTTTTAAAAATAAATTTAATGTTTCTACGACCATGTTTCTTTTTAGTTTTTATTTTATTTAGTAATTGTTTTAAGACTTTCTTTTTTAGTGCAGTTTTAGGTTTAATCTCTAGTTAGTTTACTTTTATTGCTATGTAGCCGTACTCCTTCATATGAACATATCACACTTCACTTAGCCATTCTTGTGGTGAGGGATATTGGGTTATTTCCAGCTTGGGGATATTATGAATAAAACTGCTGGGCACATTTTAGTGTCTCTCTCTCTCTCTTTCTCTCTCTTTGGTGGCCATGTATAGTCATTTGTCTTTGGAATTTGCATAGGAATAGAATTTCTGAGTCATATGGTTGGTATATATTTAGCTTTAGTAGATAGTGTCAAATATATTTCCAAAGTTGTTGAATCAATTAATACTCCTATATTACAGTCAAATTTATAAATGTAATAGTATAATGGGTTTAAGGGCAATACAAAGCACGACTATGGCAAAAAAACACAACTTCCTCTCTAACAGAATAAGGGTAAGGTTCTCATCAATGGCAGTACTTGCATGGAACACTCACTATTCTAAGAAAGGGAAAGAAAAAAAAGGTGAGAGCATAGATTTCAGGTGCTGTCATCACACAAAAAACTATGTGAGAAGATATGTTCATTTGCTTGATGGTAGTAATCATTTCACTGTGTATATTTCTGTCAAATCACCGTGTGGTATACCTAAGGGATGTACATTTCTTAAAAATGGGTGAGTAGCTCTTTCTGGGAGAATCTTGCTAAGTTGTATGAGTTGGATGGGCCTGGAATATTTGATCAGCAGCAAATGTGTGCTGTGGTGAGACAAAAGAGATTCCTGAGAAAGGGACAAAATATGTCAATTTTTGTCCCAATAACTTTCTATTACTGACTCATTTTTAGCTTAAAATCTTTTATCTCCTTTACTAAAAGCCCACTACCTTAAACATTGACATGTTTTCTCCCAGAAGAAATAGCATCCCTTGTTTTTGCTTTTTCTGGATATCACGATCTAGACACCAATATTTAAATATCATACACTTGATTTCTGCATCTACAAGAATTCTTTCTTTCTGGAAGAAAAAAAATGTTCTTTGGCTCTTGTTTATTTAATTTTCTATGTTTGGTTTTAAATAACAAACATGTAAGTTGTATCCTTTCTTTTTAATTCAGCATAAATTTAAAAATCTCCAAAGTAGAATTATTTGTCCCATAATTTATTCAATTTTTTAAAGCACAAGGAAAGCATCCATTTTGCCTGGTGTCCAGATTCTCTAGAAAAAGAAATTTGTAGATACAATCCCCTACTAGTTTTGATAATGAGTATATTTAGAATTTTCAAAAAAAAGTAATTTTCTAAATATTTATAGTTATTGAATTAATGTTAGCAGGAAATAAAAATTATTCTCATTAATTTAGGTATATAATGCGTGATCAGAATTTAAAGCAGGAATAGACTTTATAATTTAATTCTTGTAATGCTTTAATAATATATATCAAAAATTACATATATTTTTAATTGTGGCATTATTTTCTCTTGAGGTGTATAATATTAAGTGGATATTCTCTGGTGGCCAATTATGAAGGTGCTGTTTTTTTTGTCTTGACTGTAACTTATATCAAACCCATCAAAATCATGACTCATTTTTTTCTGTGTGCTTACTTAATAAGCTAATAATTATTGCTAGAATGTGTCCCACAATTAGAAGCATGTTTTTTTTTTCTTGACTAAATGTGGCATATTCAGGGCTAGAAAACCAAATTTGAAAGACCATCAGAGTAAACAGAAATAGGGGTGCCTGGGTGGCTCAGTTATTGGGCATCTTCCTTTGGCTCAGGTCATGATCCCAGGGTCCTGGGATCTAGCCCTGCATTGGGCTCCCTGTTTTGTGGGGAGCCTGCATCTCCCTCTTCCACTTCCCCTGCTTGTGTTCCCTCTCTTGCTGTCTCTGTCTCTCTGTCAAAAAATAAATAAAATCTTAAAAAAAAAAGAAGAAACAGAAATACAAAGTCACACTTGGGCATATCTTAAAAAGTTAGGTTATGTGTCAGATTTCCTATAAGCCCAGATTCAATATAAATGTTCTTTTAATTCTTGGTGTTTCAGATTATCCATATGAGTACCTACACCAAGTACTAAGAAGAATGGAGAATTGAGTACACATATGAATCAATAATAGTATTGTTTTAAAAAAGTATTTTAAAAATCAGAGCAATGGCATCCATGTGTAAAACATTCTCAGGTTCAGGTTAGACTCAAGCCTCTCTCATTGGTTGGATTTTTTTTTTTTTTTTTGGTAGTATAACAAAGAGGATGAAGCCATTCAATGTCTTTTGATGCAAATACTTAAAAGAAACCCCAGACTGCCTTTGGTCAGTGTCAAGTAAAAATGGATAGAGTATGAGTTACAGTGATTGCCTCATTGTTCAGACAGCACATTGAGAAGGCCACCTCACACACCTCTCCCTTTTTTGTAGTCACAGTGCCATCAGAAGAAGCAGAAGGTTTGTTCTTTCCATTCTGAAGATTCTGTGTGAACAGTCTCAACTCATCAAAAGAATCAGAACAAATAATGTCTTTTCGAGCACCTTACAAAATAATCTATGTTCCCTAGCAACTAAAGCTGGAGTTTCCACAGTCATTCATAAGAACCAGATTCTATGTGTTGAAAAAGAAATCTCTTCTATTCCTAAGGTCTCTGTATTGCCTATGTAAAGATAGTATTTCAGACCCTACCCACTGTTTATGAAACATAGAGAAATCCATTCACTATATTTTAAATACTCTGAGAGAGCTGAATAAGGAAATTATGCCACAGATTTGACACAAGAATTGTTTGACCCTACAGATGAATTTTTAAAACAATACTTGATTTACACCTGATTTTTCTATAATATTTTATTAATTTAGCTTGCATTTAATAAACATCTGCTTTGTGAAAGATGCTCTGCTAAGGACCATGAGGGTTATTTCACATACTCTCTCTCAAAGAGCTTATGATTGTAATTACAGTAGTATGGTGTGTTTATTTATATAAACTTTACAATAAAAAAGTACCTCCACATTCGTTATTGACTAATTAGAACAGTTCCATTTTAGTCATGGTTGACTGATTGATCGTGACTTGTATATTTGATAGCCGAGTCTTATATTGAAAATAGCTACTAAAACTAAGCTATTGAAAGCTCTTGGCTAACCAATAGACAATCACTGACTATAATGGTAGATAAAAAGTGGCAATAGTAAATATGGTTCATCAACTAGGTAGGATTTGACGATAGACCAATTTAATTATGTTAAGCAGTAACATAGTGCCCTCTGAAAAATTGCCTTCTGATTATATATGTGTGTGTATGTATATATATATATATATATATATATATATATACACATATATATATAGTAATATAATGACTATTAGTTCAGAAGACCATTAGAAGGAAACTTTTAGATCATTAAAAAAAGCCAAGAACAAAAACAAACAACAAAACCCTCCCACACCTTAACTATCTGAGAAACTCAGGATAGCTTTAAGCCACATTCCAGAGAATGTGATAAGTATATTCAGTGTTAATCCTTGTACAACATGAGTAGTGATACTTCCTATATTCAGATAACTTGAAGATGTCAGGATAGATGAAAGCAGTTGCACGGAGAACACAAAAAATGTCATGTTGGGCTACATCTATATACATCTTGAAATAGCTTCAAAAGACATTGGAGATTATGCTCTACAATAATGTTTCAAGTTCAATGTATATCTTAAATATGTCCAGATTCTTTAATGGCTGTTAATTAATTTCCCATTTGTGATTTTCATTTCGATCCCTTTTGAACCTGTCTCTCATACCTAGTGGATGAAATTTGCCCTCTGGGAAGTAGATGCTAATAATTGGGCTCCACCGATACCAAATAGTAATAAGCAACATAAAAAAAAATACATCCCTTCCTAAAGAATTCCTGTGACTGATCATATAATGTGAAAGGAGAAAGAGAGTCCTGATGGGTCAGATAGTTTAACTTATTAAGCAGTATATGGGTCCTAATAAAGAATATCTTCAGTGTGCCTGGGTGGTTGGGTAGTTGAGCGTCTGCCTTCAGCTCAGGTCATGATCCCGCAGTCCCAGGATCCAGCCCCACACCGGGCTCCCTGCTTGACGGGAAACTAGCTTCTCCCTCTATCACTCCCCCTGCCTGTGTTCCCTCTCTAGCTGTGTTTTTGTCAAATAAATAAATAAAATCTAAAAAAAAAAAAAAAAAAAAAAGAATATCTTCAAGTATTCATGGCAGGAACTCTACGTTCAGAAGCTAACCATTTTTCATTTTCAGCATCCCTCATTATATGAGGTCTTATTTAAAGCCAAAATCCATGTCACTCAATTGGTCTTAATCTCTCCACGAAGCCACACAGAAATTGTTGACTGGTTCTTCTTTTAAATGCCTTCTCCATATTTAATGTCTTCAGTTTTTCCCACATTCCTCATTACACATGGTAGAATCCATGATCATATAACAGACATACTCATTAAATTCTTGACCCTGAATTGTCACATTCCTGCCACTGATCTCTAGGTGTGTTTTTCAGAAAGCTGTCGGCAAAACGTGTGTCATCATGCAGACCCATGTTACTGGTGTTCTCTCTTTATATTGTTCTGACAGTGAAAGTTGGCTGACCTTTAAATAGTATTGTATGCACACTTGTGAGGAGAGCCGTGTCTACTGAGCCAAATCTGATTGCACGCATGGGTAACTGCAAAATACAGTGACCTTTAAGCTAATAAACTCTGAGTGTTTTTGTAGCCAGGTAGAAAGACAAAATTACCTATCCATTTAATGATTTATAATGAAGAAACAATTATTCAGTGCTGAAATCTTTTTGGGATGCCAAATTAGTAAATCTGCTTGTTGAATATTTGGGATTAATTTGGAAATGTGCCTACAGGATTGGGCAAGCAGCACCCGTCAGCATGTCTCAGCACCCTCCCACATCACCAAGCTTCTGGGCTCCACATTCATTCTTTTACTTGGAAGTTGCTTTTGGTTTCCTTATCACTTTAACATTTGTATCAACTAGAACCAGGCACTACATGGGAAGGCCTGTCATAATATGTGAAAAAATGAGTTCTTAAAATCTTTAGTTGAGGAGTGTATGTCTCCATCTACAAAATATTAAGACTTTCAGAAGTCCATAGATGGCAGTATAGGATTCAGGGAAATTTGGATTTATGATGGTTATGCTTGGTGATGAGTCCCTGAAAATCCCCTATGCAAAAGGATTTGCTTCACTTATATATTTCCCCCATATTATATATTTATATTTTCTCCATTGGTTAAATATCACTTTTTTCCCTGTACTGCTTTTAGTAGTCACTGATGTCACCTATGGTCTAAATGAGTCCTTTTTCTTTTAATATTTTTATACTCCAACTAGTAATTATTATTCTAAGAAGATAAATGATGATATTCATATTTTTGATATTCATATTTTAAATTCATGACTATTTACCTTACAATGGAGCATGCTTTTGGAAGGACCATTTTCAAACTAAAACCATAATTTTTAATTGATGTTTTGAAATTATGTTTATGTTCTGAAGGTATTAAATAACATGGCTTTTTCTAATGAGATAGGATTCCAAAGAACTGGGAATTCTAGATACTTGGTTATAAATTCTCACAAAGTAGCTAATGTTTTGCTTTGGATGGCTATTGACACAAACCCAATGCCATCTTAAGCAAACTTACTGGAAGATGATGATGAGTAAAGCAGATATGAAACAGAAATCTCCAACTATAAAGTCAAAACTTCACTCATCCCACTGATCACATTTTTTTTCTTAAAGATTTTATTTATTTATTTGACAGAGAGAAACAGTGAAGGAGGGAACACAAATAGGGGAAGTGAGAGAGGAAGAAGTGGGTTTCCCGCTAAGCAGGGAGCCTGATGTGGGGCTAGATCTTGGGACTCTGGGGTCATGACCCGAGCCAAAGGCAGATGCTTAATGACTGAGCCACCCAGGTGCCCCCACACTTTTTTACTCTCAGATATATTCGGTCTTTTAGTATTCAAGTACCATGAACCAACGATTTGATTGTTACTCTTAACTCTAAGAGATCTGGTAGAGGTAGAATGTTCTCTGGTTCTTGAAGCCCTCTCTGAATCTCCAGAATTATTATTGCCTTCCCTCTCCTAACCTCCTCCTACACTTATTGCTATCATTATTATTCTAACACAAAACAAACTGCATTAAATTCTACCATTTCCTGGCCTCCGGTATGGTTACCATGCAAATTCCTTAAGATCAAGGACCATGACTTTGCATCTTTCCGTTCTCGGTGCCCTCCGTCCTATCTGGCATGTGATTGATAGATGCCCAGTAAATGTCAGCTTAGTAAATAGTAAGTGTGCTTGAGCAAATGCATAATTACTGCCTGCTTAAATATTCCTGAGATTAACACTTAGCAGAAAGGGGCACCAGTCATAGTTGTAATAGAAGTCTTGGAATTACTATTCAAAAGGAGGGAAATGTTGATGGCGCCTGGGTGTCTCAGTTGGTTAAGCAACTGCCTTCGGCTCAGGCCATGATCCTGGAGACCCGGGATGGAGTCCCACATCAGGCTCCCCGCTTGGCGGGAAGCTTGCTTCTCCCTCTCTCACTCCCCCTGCTTGTGTTCCCTCTCTGGTTGTGTTTCTCTCTGTCAAATAAAGAAAATCTTAAAAAAAAAAAAAAAAAGGAGGGGAATGTTGGTTTGTTTGGGAGATAGTGTCCTGTTTGTGTGAAGAAAATAACCATTTCAGAAGAAGTTCAGACATGTAGTGCTATGAGGGTAAAGTGCTATAGGGTAAAGCTGTACATAGTTATATATAGCTCTCTCTGTTGGATTTGTCTGTCAACATGAATTTTAAATTAAAAAAAATCATGTAAGCTTGATTCTGGATCTCAAAATCAGCATCTGTTTTGGCTTCATTTGATCTTGCCATGCATACCTTCTTTCATGTTTATCAAATTGAACTTTTGTCAACTACATGAAAATGATCATTACCCTTTGAGGTGCCCAAGTGGCTCAGTTGTGTCTGACTCTTGTTTTCCACTCAGGTCGTGATCTTGGGGTCGTGAGATGGAGCACCATGTCAGACTTCCCAGCTGGGTGCTAAGTTGGAAGTCTGCTTAGATTCTTTCTCCCTCCCTCTTCCTCCCCCTCTGTTCCCCCCATTCATGCTCTCTCCCTCTCTCTCTCTCTCAACATACATGCATACATAAAATCTTTAAAAACATAAAATAATAAAATGATGAATTACCTTTGAAGAAGTGTGCATTCGTTTAACTCAAAACCATATGATATAAAATAATATTCACTAAAAAAAAAATCTCCATTTTAAAATAAGATGAAATCAGAGAGGGAGACAAACCATAAGAAACTCTTAATCTCAGGAAACAAATTGAGGGTTGCTGGAGAGGAAGGGGATGGGGGGTGGGTTAACTGGGTGATGGACATTGGGGAGGGTATGTGCTATGGTGAGCACTGTGGATTGTGTAAGACTGATGATTCACAGACCTGTACCCTTGAAACAAATAATACATTATATGTTAATAATAATAAACCTGTACCCTTGAAACAAATAATACATTTTATGTATATAATATATAATAATAAAAAAAATCTCCATTTTACCGGTCTTTGGCTACTCTTTCCTATAGGCTACCAATGTCATCATTTACTTATGTGTAGTTGAGAGGTTTTCATTTCCATATATAAGCAGATATGTCTATTTAACCCACTTTATTACAAAAGGTAATCACAGTATCACTCCACTTTGCTCTTTCTTGGAGACTATTCCATATCAATACATAAGAAGTTTCTGTACTTTTTATTCTTTAAGATTTTATTTATTTATTTTAGAGAGAGATCACTAGCAGGAGAAGAAGCAGAGGGGGAGAGAGCAGGATGGTGAAAGAATCTCAGGCAGACTCCCACCTATTGTGGGCTCAGTCTCAGAACCCTGATGAAAGCATGATCTGAGCCACAACCAAGACATGGGTGCTTAACCGACTGAGCCCAATTCTGTACTTTTTAAGCCATGTGATATTACATTACAGATTTTGCCATACATGATTTTTTTCAATCTCATATTGGTGAAGTTTTGCTTCATTTTTTTTGCTATTATAAACAGTAATAGTGTCAGTAAACATAAATATTGTACATTGTAAATTATATCTGCATATTACCAAAAATGAAATGGAAAGCAGAACATTTGCACTTTTGCTAGGTAATGCCAAAAATTCCATAAATTTAGTACAGATTTATACTCCTTAAAGCTCCTAAAGAGCCATTTCTCTAAAAGCTGCATTATTTTTATTTTATTTTATTTTATTTTATTTTATTTTATTTTTTTGGTCACTGGTCTTTGACCTTGTTTTTCTTTACATCTTTGCCTTTACCTATTGATTTAAAGGGACTCTTTATATATTATGAAAATTGGCCCTTGGAAATACTTCCCATTTTTCTTCTTAACTTTTGACTTAATGTGCTTTGTGTGTACAGAAATGTTTGCATTTTTTTTTGCATTTTCTTGAGTACCAAATATTTGAGAAACTCAGCAACATAAAGGTATCAACATTTTTTTCATTTTTCTTTTATAGCTTCTGAGATATTTAAAAGTCACACTGAAAATGCCTTTCTTACTCCAATGTCATTTAAATTCATTTAAAATATATAAATTGTGATTTTAAATGTTGTAATTAAATCTTATATATTTGGAGTTTATCCTGACATAATTTTTTTCCATGGAGCTACCCAAATGTTTCAACACAAATTCTTAAATAATTCATCTTTTTCTCCATTAATGTGAAATGCCACCTTAAATATACACATATTCTTTTTTTATTTGGATTCCATACTTTTAGTCTGCATCATTGTGCAAATCTCAGTACCTACATTGAGTTAGGTATTGTCACTTTACATTGTTTTTATTTCTTTATTTATTTAATAATACCAGGTAAGTTTACCTCTCTCTTCTTCCCCTCCTCTAATCATTCTTCATTTCTATGATTTTCCTAGCTATTATTTCTGATTTATTTTTCCAATGTGCTAGTTTCCTGTTGATGTTTTATTTACAGATTGACTAAGGGTTTGTTGGCATCTTTATGTAGTTGCATCTGTCTATTTAAGCACATAGTATTCTTTTGTATCCTTCAGAAGACTTTTGATGTTTTCTTTTTTTTTTTTTTAAAGAATTTATTTGACAGAGAGAAACACAGCCAGAGAGGGAACACAAGCAGGGGGAGTGAGAAAGGGAGAAGCAGGCTTCCAGCGGAGCAGGGAGCCCGATGTGGGACTCGATCCTGGGTCTCCAGGATCATGCCCTGAGCCGAAGGCAGTCGCTTAACCAACTGAGCCACCCAGGCGTCCCTGATGTTTTCTTAATATAGATCCTAAAATTTTTCTATCAAAATTATTTCTATGTTGTGTTTTCCCCACATAGTCTCCTTAAAGGAGGTTGTTTGTATACATAAAAGATAATAATTCCTGTATGTTAATTTTATACTGAGCCAAATTACTGAATTTTCTCATTGTTTTCAATACCTGCTCAGCAAAATTCACTTTTTTTTTAAAGGTGAACAATTTTATCATCTGGGAAACAGTATCAGTATAATATTAATTTTGTCTCCTTAATCTTTTTTTTCTAATTTTTTTTTCTCTGACTCAATTATATGGCCAAGTGTACTGAGAGAATGAAGCAGTTTTTAAATAGTAGGGATCAATTTTTTTTTGGATTTTTTTTTAAGATTGTTACATTTTGATAACTTTCTCTCTTTCTTCTCTGATAATCCATATGATAGATTTTCTATTTTTGTTAATCTTGTTTTGTTATAGCGCTGTTGATTTTATTCAGGTTTTATATTAACTTGCAGAATTTATTAAAATCATCTCTCTTGATTCTTTTATTTTCCCTGACTGATTATGTTTTCCTTTTATTTCTTATATTGGATATCTGTGCCTTTTCCCTTTACTTTTGATTGGGCTGATCCAGTGGTTTCAGCTAGGGCAGTTTTGACAACCCCTGCCCTAAGGAACAATTGAGGATATCCATAGGCATTTTTGGTTATTACAGTGGAGTAAGGGGAATAGCATTGGCATCTAGTAGGTAGAGACCAGGGATGCTGCTCCGTATAATGCCCAGCACAGCACTTACAATAAAGAACTATCTTCCTTGAATACCAAGGTTAAGAAATCCTGGTAGCTAAGAATATTTCTTGTATTAATAGTATTTTATTTTTCAAAGATTCTGCTTCCATATTTATTGACTAATTCTACCATTTCCTTTCTAATTCATTAATTTCTGTTTTGATCATTTTAATAATCTCACTATGCTTTCCCTGAATTCTTGCACATTAAGAAATGTGGGTTTTTTTGTTGGTGGTGATGGTGTTTATACTCAGACATCACTGTGGCTAGTTATTAAATACTTGGGTTATTCCTTTTTTCCCATGAGGATTTTGTGGGCACTACACTGCCTTCTAGAATTGAATGTTGCAGTGGAGATACCTAAGGTCAGCTTTATTTTTTCCCTTTTGGTAATTGAGTTGTTCTTATTTCTTGACAGCTGCAAAGGATCCTTTATTTATCCTTGAGATTAGTTGCTTTAAAAGGATATATCTTAAAAAATAGAAGACTTGGCTTTTTCATGACCAAGAGTGTAAAGATAACATCATAAAATGAGGAATTATGAGTAATATAAAAAAGGATAGATAAGGAGCTCTAGGAAATTGAAGAGAATTTTTTTTAACTTAAAAAATAGCAGGTTACATTTTTCATGGGAATTAAGCTGAGCCTTGAAAAATTAGGACATGGGAAACTCAGAGGGAGCAGGACTCAGGTGGGTGGAAATGGGAAATTGTGTGTTATAATCACTGTGCACGAGGTTATCTATAATACTAGATTCTGAGCACCTTCAAGTCAGTAAATAGCTTTGCTCTGTGTTTTCATCCCTTGCATCTCCTAGCACAATCTTTTGTATATAATAGGAACTATGTCAATATTTATTTTTGCATGTTATTATCCTTATTTGCAGCAGGTAAATTTATTTAAAATGTTTTTCAGAGTAAGAAATGACTTTATCATCAAAAAATCATCTTAAGTCTGCGAAAAGTCAGTATTCCTAAACAGATGTAGGATATCAGGAAAAATTAGTAAAGTCCTCTCAACCTTATTATAACATTGATTTCATTTATCTTTTTCTGAATGACAATTATTTTCACTTCTGGGCTGCAAACATCCAAAAAGTTCTTTCATATAGGGTAATTAGATAAAGGATCATCACTCATTGTGTTTCTATTGAATAAAACATACGGAAAAATCAAGCGCGAATGCACCTGTTTTTCACTATTTCCTCTGAGGCTTCACCACACTAATGCACTTCCATAAGGATAGGGATTTAACTTGCACCGGGTCTATGAAAAATTTATAAGACAAGTTTCCTTGTTGAGTTACTCTCTACCAGCAAGGCCAGATCTTGAACTTCCATGAAACGACTTTATTATTTCTGAGAGCTCCACCCCCACATACTTACTGTCAAATACAACTCCCTCGCCTTTCATTTTGTTCACTCCTACTAAGCCCTCAGATATTCACTTGCTTAAACTTGCTTATGACTTGTGTTACATGGTCAGTGGAATTAACAATCTATCACACACTTGGAGAACTCTTGCTAGAATAAGGTAGACATAATTAATTATTTTGTCCTAAATTGGTATGAAAAGGGTAGGCTGAGTTGCAGTAATTTTTCCCATCATCAATCTCTTCACTAAAATGCAGTGTAGGAATTCAGGGATTTGTCCTTAGTTCCTTAAATGACAGAAAAAGTGTATTGAAATCAGTAGTTCTGAGGTAGTGCAAACAAAATGAATTCATTTGCATTTTTTTTATTCTTACCATTAATCTTTATAGTGTAATAATGTATAAGGGCTATCATATGTACCACACTTATTGGGCTTGATGGATATTTTGAGTTCCACACATCTCTGTATGCTATACACGGATGTGATGACATTTTGTAAGTACAAAGACTGGGAAATTTTGGCACTGAGTTAGCTTATTCTGTGGGATTGATGCTTTGATTTGTGTCATTCTATAAAACCTCTGCTCCTTCCAGAACGCTGAACTATCTTCCCAATTGAGTACCATTTGTAAGGAATTTCCTTCCCATCAGGTTTGGGAGAGTTAGGTCACCTTAGCCTTGACTTGGGATGAATACCAGCCATCCCAGCACTATCTAAAGATTGCATTGTGTTTTTTTGTTTGTTTGTTTTGTTTTGTTTTGTTGTTTTTTTTTGTTTTTTGTTTTTGTTTTCAGAAGGATTAGATGTGGAATGACCTGAGGAATTCACTGAGGCAGATGAAACTTTGGAACCTTTGAGCTGCTGTAGGATGATAGAAAGAGTAATGTAACAAAGACCTTGGATCCATTCTCAGCTCTGCTGCCTTCTAGAGACAGCTCACTTCATTCCCTGAATCTCCATTACAGTATTGTCCAATGGGAGAGTTGCTATGCGCATCAAATAAGATAATTGAGGTCTTTCTATTTAATGAAACTTTTAGTCCAGCCCTTATTCTATAGGTAACAAACTGAGGCCTAGAGAAAGAAAACAACTAACCCCAGAAGTACCATATTATTAGAAAAATAACCTTGGCTAATAGATTAATAAATAAACTTATTTCCCATCCAGGGAAAGGAACAGCCATGTGGTAGGAAGGAACAGCCATGCATAAAAGTCTGAGTTTCAAAGATATGCCCTTCTGAGTGGAAAGTCACAAGGAAAAAAAGAAATATGTTGATTTACTACTGAATTCTTCAGATATTATGGAGCCCTTGTCAGAATTTATTTAAAATGAGTATTTGTTGAGAATTAATTGTGTCTGAGGCATTGAACAATGAAATGAAACTAGAAGTCCATCAGAGAAATTAGCTCTGCATTTCGTAAGTAGTAGGCAATAATGAATTAGGTTTCGATTTTCTAAAGTCAGTAAATCATATTGTATGAGTTGTTAAATCTAGTCTTGCTGCTTGGTTGTTTTCTAGTTTCACATATACCTCCTTTCACTGAAACAGCCCTAGTTTAAATACATGAAAATACTAATTTAAAATGTGTCTTTGGAGTTCTGTAGAGTATCTCATAACTCAAGTTCTTATCTTCTTCTTTGCTATGGATGCTCTGTGACTCTTGATTTTTAATATTAGCTCAGTGAAAAAAGGCCTCTCACTCATCCAAATAGGCATTTGCAAATTTTCTGTGCATTGCAAGGTTTGTTCAGCATGACTGAAAACTGCATCAACAATATATCAACAGCATTTAAAATAAAGAGAAGAATTCAGAATTCTGTCAGAGATAATTGCTGAGGCCAGAGAAAATGGTGTAGGTTTTCCCTTCACAGTTAAAATTAATCAAGGATATTATTCCAGGTGAACTTTCAGTTTGTTTTTTTTTTATATCTAATCAAATTTAGCAATGTCTAGAGACTATAAATCTAAACTATTTAATTCTGGTGCTTAAAGATGAGAAAGGTAAATGATTCTCTGAAGTCGGTCATCCTTAGCTTAAAGTGGTTCATTTTATTAAAGCTTTCATTTCTCATTTTAGAAATTCTGAGACCATATCTGCAATATTTGTTTTTCAATTCTATTTTCACAATCTAAAGAGGTCATCTTTCCTGATAGACCAAATTAATTTGATTTGTCATTCCTTGCATTTCAAGGCTTCCTCCTGCCCTCTTAAAATTATACAATGAGGCTTTTACCCTTAAGTAAAAAAGTAAAGAGATATAAAGGAAGAATGCTATTTTCTTTTTTTTCCCACCTAAAATTCCAGGTCAGTCTGACACAGGATCTCATCAAAATTAACTGTGCGTGTTCAAGAACAACCTTTGTTTTTTTCTACTCTGAGAATTTTTATCTCCAGGTCTGTTGGAATTACTGTTACTGAGAGTTTCTTACCGTGAACTCTGCATCGAAAGCATTTTTTTTTCTCTAATTTTTGTCAGGTTATAATATTATCATCACCATTTCTCAACATATTTGTTTCTTAGGCAAGGAGTTAAATATCTGCGGGTAATCCCTCCCCTCCAATGACATAAGGTCTAAAATATGCCACAGTGATGCAAAGAAAACTAAATATAAAAAAAAAAACATAAAATAGCATACTCTTTATTTATGAGGCAACGGCTAATTAGAACATGGAAGAATAATACCAAATATGCATCTGTGAAGTAAGTGGGCCATGGAGTTACTGAAATTTTACATTACATAACTGGGATATCCACACATTCCTAAAATTGGAGGATGAGAGGGTTAGAATGTATATTCTGATTCAGTAGGTCTGGAATGGGGTCTGGGATTCTTCAGTTCACTTCAGTTCCCAGGGATGTTGATATTATTGCACTGTGACCATAGTTCATATAGCAAGGTATTAGATACTAAGTTTCACCATATGCACAGCACTTTCCCACATAATGTATTATCTAATTTTTATGATAATTATGTCTAATTTTTATATATAATTATTATATGTATTCTGTAAATAAGAAAACAGAAGTGAATATGATTTTTCCAGGCTTTTCAAGTATGTGAACTACTAGTTAGTTAATATAGCACAAGGATTCTCTTCCTCAGACTCCACAAACAGATCTCTTTCATTTATATAATGTTGCAAAGTTGTATGAAAACAATATACTTTAGTTTATATTCCTTGACCATGCAAATTGTTTATAATAGCTATTTTTGTATTTTTCAGGGGAGTTTACTTTACCTCATTTTATGCTACTGAAAATTAATTTTCTCAGTCTGCAAAACTGTTACAAATCTTTAAATTATTGCATTGTGTTGTTTAGTAGTAAGTGATGTTTGGCTTATAACCCAATAACACTATGCTAAAAATAATTGTAGAATTTCTGAGAAATAATAATCTGTAATTATCAGGGTATACAAGATTATCTGATATGCGACAATGAGGTAGTAGAAAAACGCCAGTGCCAAAATATCTGCATATAAACTTTAGCTCTTCCATGACCTCTGTGACTGAAGGCAGTCAGTTAAAAAATAAATATGAAGGATTTCCTCCCCCTGAGCTGAAAAAAATATTTTTTTAAATGTTTCCTTCCTTTTCTCACCGACTCTTATTTTATACAGTAAGTAAACATACCAATATGGTGTGGTAAGGTAAAAAGACATTTTCAAGTTCAAATGAGATTCTTTCATCAATTAATTCTGTGTGCTTAACCCTCCAAGTCTCAGTTCTTTGTAATTTCATTCATTTAGATCCATAACATTTATTGTACTTCAACTGTGTGCCAGATGCTAGACTACTTATGCTTGGCGTAGGGATGTCCTTACTTTCAAAGAACTCACAGTTGTGGGGTGGGGAATCTCATATTATGAGCTCCAAATAGCCTGAAATTATTTTGTCTACTATAAAATGAGGCTTATGCTACCTCTGTAACTCACAAAAATGATTGTAAGAATTGAATAGAGAAACCTAAGAACCGTAATTGAGCTCTGTGACTGGAAACGTTTATAGACTCTGATAATGCCAGGTTTCCCTCCTTTCCTTTCTCTCAGACTCAGGTTTAGACCGTTGTACTAAGTAATTAATTAAATCCTGTAACCAAAGATAAAATGTAAATTGGTGGAGAAAGTGGTATTCTTTCATATCAATCTTGATGGTTATAGTGCCCTAAACAAACACGGATTTTAGATTATCTTAGAATATGGTATTCAGTTCTTAGTATTTTCCCCCTAAAATAGTGATGAGGATTCTCTTTTTATCTTTCATATTGTAAGAATCTATTTTATTTCTCATTCTGAGGAAAAAATACCTCAGGTCATCATGATTGTGAAAAAGTTCCCATTGCTTTTAGGGATCTGGTCTTTGTGTGCAAAGGTGGTGAGCCTTTGCAGTCTCACCAGGTTGACTTGGAAGCCTTGCTGAATAAAAGGAACACAGTTTTGTGTGTGTGGAGGGGGGATTTAGGTATATTTAACCTATCTCAATTACTCCACACCATGTTTGTCTGTAATGCAGTTGGCATGACTGTTGGCTACGTCAGCTTCACAGCATGATGATGTCAGGACTTAGAGAGAGTAGATTTTTATCCTGTTAGTAAATTATATGTGCTTGATGTCATCTCTAATCGCTTATCTTTAAATTTCCTATAAGCAAAAAGACATTTTAAAGTGATAGGCTCTCTTGTAGAAAACACAGAAAAATAGAAGGAGCAAACTAGAAGTTGGCTTGTGGTTGTAGAGAGGGAGAAAAACCAAGAGAGACTTTACTACAGGAAACAAACTGAGGGTTGCTGGAGGGGAAGTCGGGGGATGGATGAGGTAACTGGGTGATGCACACTGAGGAGGGCACATGATGTGATGAGCACTGGGTGCTATACGAAACTGACAAATTATTGAATATTACATTTGAAACTAATAATGTATTATAAATTGGCTAATTGAATTTAAATTAAAAAAAAATTTCCCCTGGCTCCCAATATTTACAGCTCTCTGTTAGTGCTTCTCAATTCTGACTTTTGCTCAGTTTCATCCATTTTAAGCAAAAAATTTTGAAAATAATGATCATGTATTATGGACTTCAATCAGAAGTAATTGATCTATATTTACCAGTGATGGGTAGTTGGGAATGAGTGGTCATTCCAACTTTGCTTTGCTTTTCAGTCAATTCTTTCAGTTTCATATGTTTATCAGTTACCTCCTGTTCATTTACTGTGATATGATAAGTTTTTAGGAAAACTAATGGAAATTTAGCTGTACCAGGTAGAAGAGGACATTTTCTCCGTTATTAAACATAGCTTCCAATATTCCAACAATCAGATAAAGGGGAATACAGGAAGCAATCAATATATATTTCAGATACTCTGCTTAATAGTCAGCTTCTGGAGCAGAAAAGATTGAATTGGCATCTTCATATGAACAGAAGAAAGGATATCATGTAATCTAACAACAGAGGCACAGGATATGGGATTAAGGTTCTAAATGTGAATATTACAAGAGTTATGCTTCCTGGGTTTTACTTCTCTTTCTGTAATTGCTGCAACGTAGTTATTTTACTGATGGAGGCATGAGAAAAAAGAGTAGTTGTAAGACATTTTAAGACTTGCTTTTCTGTTCCTTTATTGTATATGTATGTATCTATGTATGTGGGTTTGTGTGTGTGCACAGATAATGTATTTATTTATGGCTATAGTAATGCCATTTTATGGTATTTTTGTAAAGGATAGAATTCTGCTTTATTCCCATTTTTAGGATTTCAGCATGCTCATGTTTAAGATGGACCTTATGGTATATTAAAATTAAGGCACAGTGTTTTTGAAAAAAAATAGTTTGTGATTCTACTCAGCATTCATCTATAAGTACTGACATTGTGTCATACATGGCAGTAATAACATGAAATGACATATGTGTGTATATGTCTGTGTGTGTATGTATGAAATACACATTAAACTGAGGAAAACACATACTAGCACTTGGAAAGAGCAATGTTTTTCTTAGGCTAGGGGATAGGGCGTTTGAGCAGGGACTATAGAAGAATGAGTCTCATAGCAAGTCAGGAAGTGGAATTTTCATTGCAGGCAGTGAGGAACCAAGGAACTTTTTTTCTTTTCTTCTCTTTTCTTTTCTTCTCTTTTCTTTTCTTTTCTTTTCTTTTCTTTTCTTTTCTTTTCTTTTCTTTTCCTTTCTTTCCTTTTCTTTTCTTTTCAATTAGCTGTGATGTAATTCATATGACAAAAAAAAAATTCACCACTTGAAAATGAACAATGCCATGGATCTTAGCATATTTACAAAGTTGTATAACATCACCACTATCTAATTTAAGAACATTTTTCTCCCACCCCCAATAAAACCCTGTCTCCCTAACAGTTAATCCCCATTCCATTCTCTCTCAACCCCTGCACACCACTAGTCTACTTTCTGTATCTATGGATTTGCCCATTCTGGAATTTCGTGTAAATGAATTATATAATATGTGGCCTTTTGTGTCTGGCTTTCTTCATAATGTTTTCAACATTTATACATGTTAGAGCATGTGTCAGTATCTCATTCTTTTTTCGTGACTGAATATTCCATTGTATGGATATATATGGATATACCACATTTAATGTATCCATTAATCAGTTGATGGACATTTTATCTATTTCCACTTTCCAGCTATCATGAATAATGTTATTATAAACATTTGGGCACATGTTTTGCATAAACATATGTTTTCAATTCTCTTAGGTATAGGTCTAGAAATAGAGTTACGAGTCATATGGCAACTCCATTTTTAGCTTTAGAAATTGCTAACTTGGTTTCCAAAGCAGCTATACCATTTTACATTCTCACCAGCAATATACAAGGGTTTTAATTTTCTTCACATCCCCATTGGAGGATTGAAGTTTTGAAGGGTCATTTGCAGAAACAACAGATTTTTTGTGTTTCTTTTAGGATTTTTTTTTTTTCAGAGAGAAACACAGCTAGAGAGGAAACACAAGCAAGGGGAGTAAGAGAGGGAGAAGCAGGCTTCCCACCCAGAGGGCAGCCCGATGTGGGGCTCGATCCAGGGTCTCCGGGACCATGACCTGAGCCAAAGGCAGTCGCTTAACCAACTGAGCCACCCAGGCGCCCCCAGAAACAACAGTTTTAAGGTTTAAGGTAAATTCAGTTTGGGACATACTGACTTGTTGGTAGGATATTCAGAGGGAGATGCTAAGTGGTTTGCTTTATTTTTTAATGTGAAATGTCAGTCATGAGATTGCGGCATGGCTTCATTTTCTCTAACTTGAGTCTGTGCAAGTGTGGCCTGTGCCTATGGGTAGGCCAATGTTCGTAAGAAATAGAAAGTTCTGGGGCGCCTGGATGGCTCAGTCATTAGCGTCTGCCTTAGCCTCTCAGATCATGATCCGGGAGTCCCTGGATCAAGTCCCACTTTGGGCTCCCTGCTCTGCTGGAAGCCTGCTTCTCCCTCTCTCGTGCCCCCTGCTTGTGTTCCCTCCCTGGCTGTATTTCTCTCTGTCAAATAAATAAAATTAAAAAAAAAAAAAAAGAAAGGAAATAGAAAGTTCTGGGGCCTTCTCCAGACATAGAAAACTAAAATTCTGCATGGGGGATAGGAATTTGTATTTTAAGTACTTAAGTACTCCAGCCAATTCATTTACATACTAGAGTTTAAAAAGGGCCACTCTCACTAGTATAAGATTGTGAGCACCACCCTGACTCTGCTAATAAGCCTGACCACTCTGGGGATGACATAAACTTGAGAACTGACATTCAGGTTCAGGTTTGACCAGCATTATGTAAAACACTTCACACTTTTTCTATCATTTCATTTTTGGGTTGGGACTACCATAATCTTCTTTAAAAAAATGAGGAACCTAGATTTGAAGGTTTAAGTCCACAGGCCTAAGAGACAGCAGAATTGAGATAAACCCTAAAATGTCTTTTCACTTTATCAAACCATATTAAAATAAATTTCATTTACTGTACATAAGGCAAGTTGCTGAGAAAAGGAAAGATAAATGTTTTCCAGCTTGGGTAGGGGTACTTCAGATTTGTTTTGAATTGTCTAGAGTAGAAATAAAAGCAATGGAATTTTACCAATATACCATCTACCAATAATCGAATGATCATTACCAACATCATCACCAACATCATCATCCATAAACTCTTCTCAAGCTCCTTTTTGCTGAGCTATGTGTGCACTTTACCTTGCAAATATAGAAATACTATATCAGTTTGCTCAGTAGTAATAATGGACTTGGTAATTGGGTTTCAGAAAATACTGCAATAACTCTCAATTGATATCTTACAAAATCCCAACCCGGAGGAAATCTTGCGGTGGTAGATTTAGGATTGGGCAGAGGCAAGGTGATCTTGATTTTATTGCAAACTGTGCTACTGTGGGCTTGCAGAATTGTAACAGCCTAGTCCCTATACGCTTTATCTTTCTTTGTTTTATGGGCTATGAGGAAGTGTCTTCTGGACACAATTTATTATATTAGGCAGGAAGATTTATAAAAAAGTTATTTTTGTCACTTTGTAGTATATAACGTAACAACATCATTATATTCTTTTAGTAGTAAATATGGTAAGTAATATAGTATGCTACATTTTATATTTTTGCAATTAGATGATACATTTTTAGCTCCTCAAGGGTACTGATTATCCTGGTTTAATTTTATATTCCCCAATACATTTTTTATATAATAGAACATTAAGGCAAATATATAATTTATCATCGAAACTTTAATAATTTTCAATTAAATGGGGCATGGTTAAGAAAGCTGTCAGGACTATAGGCAAAAACTGCAATTGTACTGGGCAAATTGTATGTATTGTCGCTCTACATTAGCAAATGCTAAAAGCATACAAATTATTTATTGCATCATCTGATAAGCCACAGGATCACTGCTCATGGACTGCATCATAACTGATAATAGAAACCATTGCTCTTGATCCGCTATTAATGTTATTTAGCTCTTTATTTTAAGAGCAACTCAGTGACAGAAATAGAAGGCAACTGAAGAATAACACAAGACAGAAAAACCTGGATGGAACAATATCTACGTGCTAATATTTGCTTGTTAACTATTTCTTTTACCATTCCCAAAATAGAGTTTTAAAAATGGCATTCTGCTTCAGTAAGAGAGCTTTGTGTTGTTTTTAAGTATAGTCACTGTAAGTTTCCTAGGTAACCTGTAATACTCAGTGTTCAGGCACCCTTGATGAGTAAAATGTGTTGAAGGTACTAGCTACAAGAAACTGGTTTACCTTAGATGATTCCAAGATTTCTTTAATGTGATTTTATTTGATCTGAAAATATTAATGATCTCAGATTCATTCTACTAAGATACCTACCTCTGGTCTAGGGGAAAGTACCATCAGAGTTACGACACAGAATTTATAGGGAGGAGGTAAAGATGGTCTATTCAGCTGAAAAGAAAAGAAATGAAAGATTCCCAACTGAATCATAATGTATATACTAAGTTTTAATTCAACATTCATTTTTCTAAATTCTAATGCCTAGTTCTTTTTACAGGACAGGTAATGCAAGTGTGTTGAGTTTTAGCTTGTGTTCACAAATACCCAGAATGGGCAGTGTATTTGGTGATAATAGTATTTAAACTGGTTGATTGAACAGATTGTCCATTTTCCGACTTGTATTGTGATGATCTGATAGATTCCAGCCGATGTAATCACAAATTAACATGTGAATTTTTGCCTCTGCCTACACCATAGAAGTAGCATGTATTGATATAGCCTTTTTTACCTTTGAGTCTAGAGAAAAGAAATTTTCACAATTCATTCAATATCTGCCAATTACAACTCCTAGAGAAAACCATGCCAGAGCAAGGTAACGAATAATGTACAAGAAAAAATGTTAATTATTATTTTTTCTTGTTGTTAGATGCTGACATTTTAGTATTGAAAAAACACAAATCTGAAATCCAAGAATAATCATGTTCAAGGAGCTTATAAAATTCTTCTAAATAGATACAGAGGTATCTGAAATGGAAGTTGAGTCTCCTCTGGACATTCTCCTAAGCTATTCTCAGCCAAAGCACCTCATCTAAGTCTCTCCAATGGAGTTGGTTATCATGAATAATGTGTCTCAGAGGTCATTGGTGAGCATAAGAGAACAAGAAACCTTGCTTTCATTGGTTTTCTTTCACCTACTTAGTTAGTACTGTTATTCCCACATTGATATCCCATTCAGTTTGGCCCCACTGAGTTTCCCAGTTCCATCTCCCACTTTCTCAATGTATTTATTTCTCCAGATTTATGATTAGTGCCTAAGCATGCATCACACTTAGCATTTCTCTTTCTCTCTCTTTACTTCTGTCATTTCCTCTTCTTATTACCCCTTTTCTGGTTAAAATTGAGTTTGAATTATAAAGTATCTCAAATGCCTTTCTACATCACCAAAAGGTGTTTTCTTATTTTGGATGTATGTGCATGTGTGTGTATTTGTCTCCTCTAGGTCCTTACACCTTTGAGCTTTTATAGTATTTAATTACAATTGCTATTTTCCAAGTTCTGTTCTGACCTTTATATTGATAGTCATCAGTGGAAACAAGGATTGCATTTCAAATATCTTTGTAATATTTTTTTCCATATTTTATGTATCAGTAAATGTTCATTGACCTGAATTGCATTTTACTTTTAGATTTCTAAGATTTGGACTATATTCTTTCTTTATATTAGCACACATGTTGTTCCCTCAATTTACTCCATCTTTAAGTCATCCTAAGTCACTTCATCTAAAAGTTTAGTTACTTGAAGGACTATTTATGATGTTCTAAAGACCAATGCAGTTGGTTCCTATGCTGTTGGTATCTTTTCCATCCTCCAACACCACTGGTGTTTGTATATGTATCATAGTCTAAAGGTACTGAATATCTACCTGGGCTGTCATGATGCCTGCGTATCTCTCATTTAAGTAAAGCCTATGTCTTATGAAACAAGCCCTGTTAAACTCTAATTACTATCAGAGAACCGTAACATTTAAGTCTAGTTACCATTTGTGCTTCAGTAAAACTTTGGAAAACTAAAATAAACAAACAAAAACAAACAACCTAGTTACCATTTTCCCATTGGCTGATCTCTGGAACATGAGAAATGTTGAGAAGAAAAAGAAATACTAATCAAGTTTGAATAGGGGAGTTAGTTTTGGGAGTGAGGCTTCATCAAAGAGAGTCACCCTACTCAAAGAGAAAACCCAAAGAATTTCATGTTATTGATAGAATCCAATTATAGAGCACAAAGATAAATAAACTGCTAAGTTCGGCTAAGACTCAGTCTTAGCCCATTACCAGTACTCTTCTCTTTAAACCAATTTCTCATAGAATCACATAAGCACATGAATTTGCTCCTTTGCTTTTCACATGTTTGGGGCAAGGTTCTTTAAGGTAATTGTGGTTGATACATGTTCAGAGGACTTCATTGTATCTCATTTTATTGATAAAGAGGTGATGATAGAAGAAACACCATGAATATGGAAATAAGAGGTTTTGCTATTTATCTTTTTCAGTAAGCTATTCGAATATTGAATATCATGCTTCCAAATGTTTTTAAGTCCCTTAAAGGAATTTTTGAAATCATATTTATGTGTAGATTTTTAGAATATTTTTTATGTAATGAAATAATATTTACCAATTGTCTGTAGCTTACCACATTCTTGGCTCATGGAAGGCAATTATTATTATTATTTTTGTTAACTGAATCAGTTCGTGATTGATTATAAATATGCTTGTGTATATGTGTGTTTCCCTGTATATCAAGTGTTGTATGAGGGGTGGAATAAAAACCTATGTTAGGCTAGAGTGGGTAAAAACTACTATAGATTTGATGGATCAGAAAAAAAATTTCAGAAAGGAATTGATATATAGTAGTAGTAAATATAAGAAGAATCTGGGGTAGGTGATAACAGAAGAGAAAGTTTGGGCAATCCAAGTGGAAAGAAATCATAAAGTTGAAACATAACATTAAAAATAAATATGGAGAAAGAAAGTATGAGGGATAGCAAATTGTTCAGAGTTTAAGGTTGGAGTGGAAGTGGAATGGTGAGGAAAAAAAAAAGTGTAGGAATATAGGTAGAAACCAGATCATGGAGGATTTTTGATGCTGGATGGAGTAGACTGAAATTCAACTGAAAAAATCTGAGCAGGGGTAGTTTATGACCTGGTTTGCATTTTAGGAAGATTAAACTGTCGGTTGTATATATGATGGATTGGAGTGAGTAGGTACTAGAGGCAGGGAAGCTAGTTAGGAAACAATTTTAATAGTCAAGATAAGAACTAATGAGAGCCTGAACTGGAACAGTGGCAGTAAGACTATAAAGAATGAGTGTGAATAATATGGAGAAAGTGGCTCTGGCACCGGAAAGGAAAATGATGCCTGAAATTTGGTTGGTGTCCTTTTTTGTCATAATCAGAAATAAGAAATGTATCTGTCAGAAACAGAAAGATTAGGTATAGAAAAATGAAAAGAGCTCAATTTGGGGTCTGCAAATGTATAATGAAGTACAAGGTAGGTCACTTAATTGAGTGAAAATAGGCTACAATAGAGACAGATGGGTCTATGTATGGAGGTCTGTGTTGTAAAACAGTGGGTCTAAAACTTGAATGGTACCAGAATCACTTGGAAGGCTAATTCAGATGTAGATTCCTGAAACCTCTCCCAGAGTTTCTGTTTGTGTAAGTCTAAGCATGGCCTGATCATTTACATTTCTGACATATTCCAAGGTTAGGCTGGGGTTACTAGCCAAAACTTTGAGAACCTCTATTACTGTGCCTAAGAAAGTGTACCATGAAGCACTAGACAGTAATCTGAGGAACCGTAAAACATATCAGTAGCTGGGCTTATACCACATCTATTAAACCATTCTAGGTGACTTTCTTTTTTTCTTCTTGAGTTCCTCAGGTTATCCCAATGGGTAGCAAACTGAAAACCACTACTCAGATCTTCTGATAGTTAAGAGTTAAAAATTTGGAATATATAAATTTCTCTAATTTTTATAACATTGGGTCCTCGAAAGAAAACAAGTTTAGGCAGTTGGCACTTCCAAGTTTGCTAACCCATCTACATGACAAGGTGTGACATCCAGCTTAAGCAGATGAAAGACGTATGATATCTAGCTGAAATGTGGGGCCAGAACATGGAAACTGAGCTTGCATTGGGACATATATGTCCTTTGTCTTTCACATATCCTTTAAATAATTGTAGTTGACCTCCATTGCTAAAAATTCTTAGAGTTTAGTCATCCCCCTTTTCTTGGTTCAGAAGGAAGATACCCTTACAAAGGGAAATTTCCCTTATTCTAGTAAATGTCTCTACTCAGTTTCCAAAGCATCATCAGTGTCTGCTGTTTTTTTACCCCCTTAAATAACCAATTTAAAATAATCAATATGCCAAAGAGGCGTATTTTAGGGTGGTACATTTTGCTCCCCTCACCACTTCTCCCCATACATTAGGCTCCCTTGCTTTGGTTTGACTTTGATGACTGACTGGTACCAAGTGAAGGGTGACAGTTAAACTAACCTTAAGAACAATGTGGAAAAAGTTAATTCTTAAGACCGGAAAAGCAACAATCACAACAAAAACAACAACGGCAGACACTTATGTAGTATTTATTGTGCCAGGCACTGTTTTTTTGGTTGTTGTTATTGTTATTATTGTGTTTTTTTTTTTTCTGTTTTAAAATGTTATTTTATTTTATTTTTTTAATGTGTTATGTTAGTCACCATATGGTAAGTCATTAGTTTTTGATGTGGTGTTCCAAGATTCATTGTTTATGCATAACACCCAGGCACTGGTTTGTGTGCATTATATATATTGACTCATTTTATTCTCAGATCAAGCCTATGAGGGATGAGGAAACTGAGGCCAAGAATGGTGACTTGCTCAATGTCATAAAGCTGTTAAGTCAGGGAGGGGATGTAGGGCCCAGGGGCAAGTCATGCCTAGATGAGCCACTTTGGTATGAGCATTATTTGGAATTAAAAGCAATCTAAACCCAGCAGATTCAGAAAAAACTCTTTTCTTTCCCTTCAACAGCTTGCTTTACCAGGAAGAGAGCTGGTAACAGAGATTCCTCCTTCCTTAAGAAACATATCTGCATAATGGTACAACCTTTTTTTTTTTTTTTTTCCCCAAACATCTCCTTTTACCTTCCTTCTAATGGTTTTTCTCCCCTTTATATTTTCAGACCCCTACCCCTCCCTTTTGGTCATGTAAGGATCATGTTGCCTGACTGTCTTTGGAATTTCTACCATCTCTGTGGACTCCCAATATGTATGCTATTAAATTTGATTTTCTCCTGTTAATCTATCCTACATCAGTTTGATTCTTAGTCTAGCTGGAAGGACCTTGAGGAAGTAGAGAAGATTCTTCCTCCACAACCGGGACTTGAACTCAAGTGTGTCTGATTCAAAGCACATGCTCTCAATTATTGTTCTACTATATATATCTATCTATATCTATATCTATATCTATAATCTGTATCTATCTATCTATCTATATATAACTATGTATATAGATATATATTAAGAGAGGGAGACAGAGAATCTTTCTTAAACAGCCTCCATGCTCAGTGCAGAGCCTGGCGTGGAGCTCAGTCTCACATCCCTGAGATCATAACCTAGGTGGAAATCAAGAGTTGGGTGCTTAACTGACTGAGCCACCCAGGCATCCTATATCGTATTTTAAATATATAGAAAGTACACATCATTTTCTTTACACACAGATTATAAAATAGAATAAACAGAATACAATCATCAAATTATCTTCTTCAATGAATATATCTTGTCGCACTCATAACATTCAATTATTAAAAACTTATCACCCAGTACAGTGAGAGAAAACATTGTGAAATGAAGTGATGGATCCAAAGTCAGAGCTTACGTTTAGGTCTGCTCTATGCTGTCTGTAGTAGACTAAACAAATACTTATATTTCTCTAGGCCCCCCTTTTCTTACCTCAAAATGATGGTCTTGAAGAGTCTTTTAAATTCAAAATCTATTAATTAAACTGTATTTCTAAGATAAAATGAAAAAAGAACAAGAGTGTTATTTGGGGATTGTTTTCTACCATGGCTGCTATTGTTTAGAAAATATGGTTGATAATTTTCTTTAATCCGTAAGTTTTCACAGGAAAAGTTTCTAATTTCCGGGCATTTTAAAGATAATTGTTTATTATATGGTGTGAAGACATTTGTATTTTAATAGAGAGCAAGTTTTTAAACATGCATCTTAATTGCATAATACATATTGCATTTCATAGAGCAATGGATAAATTCATCTGCTTTCCATGCAAGAGGGATCCTGTTTTGCATTTCAGACTAAAACCTTGGAAAGCAATTTACCTCTTATTGTTAAAGACAATGGACAGTTAAACAGGGAGGATCAGGGATGACAGGAATAACCTTCATTACTTGGTTGCATAGGTAACAAATGTCTTGATGTGACACTGTCCAGTTTATAAGATATTCAGGTTAGCAACAATTTAGGAATAGTTCTTTGTGCCCAGAAAGAAAAAAAAAAAGTCACTTGGAGAAATAAAAATGGAAACATAAATTACAGATTTTATGTAGGAAAAACGGTTATTCTGTCACAGAATATGACAGTGCACTGCACTGTCTTAGTAACAATGGTCTGGAAATTGGTTTCAGGGAGAAAAGTAAATTTTCTCAAACATACTGTAAAAATCTGAGTTCCTTGCAGACTCTATTCTTAGGGTCTAACATAGGGCCTTGGACATAGTAGTAAGTTAAATGTTTGAGCAATGGATGAATTAGGACTACGTTTAGCATTTTAATATTGATCAGAAAGTGGGATGTGTATAGAGAAGGACCACAGGTTGAGAAGACGGATTTTAAAATTAAATCCTCTGAGGAAAGGTTTAAAAATCTGGGAGTGTTAGATGAAATTTTCAAGGAAACTAGAAAGCTGTTTTTGTGCAGCCAAAAAATTATAATGTATCAAAGAGTTGGATTTGTTTCATATGACTTTAAGGGATAGAACTAGAAAAAATTGGCAGAATCTTTTCTATAGGGGAAAAAGATCTTGGAGGAAAGAAGAGAAGCAATCCAGGCTATCCAAAAACAGCTTGGGGTTATTTGGGGAGGCCATGAGTCTCATAGTTAGAGACCTGCTAAGAAAATAGATAGAAATCAACAAAAGTGCTGTAGAGGGGGGTCTCATTATTAAATAGTCTTGAATTTCTTGGTTTTTGAGCACTTTTAAGGCCCGTAGGACTAGGAGTCAAGCACTTAAGTTTAGGTCCCAGTGCTATGAATAATGAATAGTGTTGGGGAACAAGAATTCCTGTCACCTCAAAGGTCCTTCTAGCTGGACTAAGAATCAAATTGATATGAGATAGGTTAATAGAAAAGAAAATCAAATTTCCATACATATAGGGAATCCACACAGACAAGGAAGTTCCAAAGACAGACAAAATGAGGTATATATGTTATTCTGAATTAAGGAGAAGGAGTTAAGGATCTGGGATTTCCGAGAAAAGGAATGCTCTTCTCAGGGCCATAAGAAGAGCAGATGTTTGGTAATTAGATGTTTGCCCTACATTTCAAATGAATCACTAGGAGAAAATTTATCTCTCTTAAAAACCTTTATTCTGGAAAAGACCCTCAATTTAGACTTTTCTGTGGGGTTAAGGGGGGGACAAAAGTTTCTCTTGAGCCCACGGGTCTCAAGTGCCTTCAGCTCAAAATAATCCACATACCATAGTGGCACATTTTAGAGGGTGTGGACCTGAGCCTCTTCAGTAGTAAGTGAAATATTAATTGAAGAAACAACGATTCTGATGAAACATTGCCATAAGAAGTTCCTCAATTATAATGTGAAAGATTAGCACCTTGTAGTGGTGGAATGTGGGTGAAAAAAATTTCTTAAATTACTGGATGCAGAGTATTAAGCATTCCTTCCCTTCTTTTCATCACTGACTCAGGAAGACGGGCTCTGAAATAGAGATTAGGGTGCAGCAATTTGACTAGAGAATGAAAGTGACATCAACACCTATCAAAGAGAAGCCAAGAAAGCTGGATTAAGCAGAGGAAGCCATTAGGTTGCAAGAAATGTTGATGGTAGGCCTTAAGTTTTGAAGTTCAAATAACAACTTTGAGCCCTTCTGAGTTGGGGTGAGGAGGATGGGCTTCTATACCTCTTTGTTGATCAGTCATTGTTTGCTGAAGAGGCTGTGACCTTGGGTGAGGGAACTTTCTTCGAACTGAGAACATGAGGCACTTCTGACAGCAGTGCTCAGTGGCTCAGGAGTGAGTCCTCCATGCTGAAGAGGGGTTTGGCTTGCATGTGACAGTGCCCAAAACAACTGTTTTTATATAACTAAATTCAGATTGGTAAATATTATACTTTATTCAGTGAGTGATTCTCAAATCAGTCTTTTCCAACCATTTATTTGGTCACAGCTGTCAATGCTGTTTGGCTTTGTCCTAAGGTTCATATTTAAGACAGCAATGGTCACATGACTCAGCTTCAAGATGGATAATATAATGATACTTATGATGTAACATTTTTAACAAGGTTTAGTGAATTTGTTACGAACTCCCTTTCTCTATGTTGGTTTTCACTCTTGTATAAATTACTTTATCGTAATATACCTAAAACCTTGGCATTCAGGAAAATGTGACCCAATTGTAAACCAGTCTGTAGTTAGAGTTCTACTGTTATTACAAACATATTTAATGCATGATAATGTTAGCTTTGTGCAATCATTTCCCTCATTCTATATCTTCCTTTAGCAAAAATATTTGACAGCACCAAAACTTCTCCCCAAAGAATATTTGGTAAAAAAGAGAAGTAAAAACACATTAAGATTTGTGGAAGAAAACTTATTTTTAATCAGAAATTCACTATTACCTTTAATTATCATTTTTAAATTTGATTCTGGGTTCTCCCACTTATTAAATATAAAATATTGGGCAAATGTTTTGCCTTTTTGACTCTTAATTTCCTCCTCAGTAAGTTGAATGTTACATTGATCTCACATTACTGTTGTAAAGAATAAATAAAAGTACATTAGTAAATACCTATGAAGTATGACACATAATCATGTAGAGATGCTTGATTCATGTTACAGCCCATCTCCATTGAGGAAAGTGCATCCTGTGGATTGAGAAATAGCCTAATTAAGAGTTTGACAGTTTAGTAATATGCACCATAATGTTCGTAAATTGCACTGACACACAGGGAGGAGGGTAGCCCATTGAGGATATACCACTCCCTTTTCTTGGCTTGGGTTTGCCCTCCCCTGGTTCCTTAGGAAGTTACCCAACCTTGGGCTCAGTTCTCCAAGGTGAGGCCGAGCTCAGTCAGTCACATGGCCACAGCCACCATAATAATCAGTGGAACTGGAAGTGCCATTGGAATAATGGATCATGAACATCCAATCTATCTGGAAATACCACAGTTGCATTAAATAGGGGATAGTTTAATTTCCTCATAAAGTCTTTGGGTAGTCTTTCTATCTGTTGGGCTACAGAGACAGTTCTTGTTGTTATCTGACAAATCAATTCTTTGGAACATAAAAGTTCTATACCAATAGATGCTAAAAGTTTTGTGGATAAAGCAGTTAAAACATAGTAAAACAAGAGCTTGGCTGGACCTTTGACTTGGCCTTGCCCCTTCCAAACTGGGTGGTCTTAGGTAAGTGACTTGACCTATTGAAAACTGTTTCATCATCATGAAAATGGCATAAAAATGCTTACCTTAAAATTGTAAATAAATGAGATATTTATACATGAAGAAATAAAATGAGATGAGCTTTGGCAAAATCCAAGAGCTTAATAATTCTTGTGGGAGGATATTCTTATTGGATGTGGAGTTCTAACCATTTGGAAGGTATTCCCTTTTCAAAGGGTGATTCCTCTACTGATTTATGCAGATCTCCCTGCTGACTACAAATGCAGTTTCCAAAAAAAGAGTGAGAAGCACACTTTCAGCTCTGGCTCTGGCTTCTTGGGAAAGTTGTGCTTTGAATAAGAAGGGTGAGTGACAGCCTTTTCTTGCTAAAAGGGTAAAAACATTCTGTGTGGAACCAACCCTTCTACAGAACTTTCGACACTGATTAAGGATTGGCACATCAACTCCTGTCAAGTTATGCTAGAGGAAGAATATGGTACAAAGACCATTGGTGCCATGGCACTTCCAGGACTGGTGCAGAATGCACAGCTCTGACAAGAGCAGTTGTCACAGCAGACGAGTTATTCATTTCTCTATTTCCTTGTATTACATATCATTGATGGCTAGCCATCTTATTATCCCTACCAAAACACAAGGGTTAGCTTTTGAAATCATTAATAGAAATTGCCATTATCTTTTTTTTCTTTTTCTATCCTTTTTTTTTCCCTGAAAGTCCCCATCCATGTGAATTTTTGTGTTAAAGATAATATGAAAGGAACGATTAACAGTCCCTAGGATGTCACAAAAGGAGGCACACTATTGATGACTTTTAAATGACAAATCCTGAAACTCCGCTTTGAGTCCAGGCAGGATAAAAGGTTGGTATTAAATGTGGCCTTTGATTTTAATGGTCTCAAGCAGAAACGTTCATTTTGGCCCTGCAAATTGTACTGTAAATTATTGACCTCATTCCCTGTCTTTTTCAAGCAGCAAGGCAGAAGGGATGGGTAGACAGCAGCACAAACTATCTCTTTTGTTTGTCACCTACCGTCTTCAAAATAACAAGTTGTTTGAACTTAACCATTATTCTCCCTACACCATTTTTACATAACACATTTAAATACAATTTTCCTGAAAGCCAAGGACTGAGCTAAATTGAGTCTTGTCATTTCATGGCAAATCCCTTCCGTTCTGCAGCCCTCAGTTTCTACATCTGTAAAATGACAGTGTCAGTCTACAAGACCAGGGTATCTGTTTCTGTCTCTTCATCTCATGACCATATAACCTTCCTGTTTTTATTGCCTGTGAAAGAGTAAACTGCTAATCATGACAACGGCCCAGCAAGTTACAGCCAAATAGGTGATGCAAGGAGCATCAACTTGTCTAAGATCTCAGTCTTTAAGGGCAGACCCTGCTGTGCAAGTCTATATAAGTGACAGTTGCAATAGGAAGAAGATGCATGTACAAAATAAGGCAGGCAACACAGAAGTTCAATTGCAAATACATGTTGCTCAAGTTGCACAATGGCCTATTTGGGGGAACATCGTAGGCTGTTTAATGTTCCTGTGTATAACGTGGGAGACTTCACTTTGTAGCAAGAGCCTAAATTTTTGTGTTTTCCTATTTCTTTTAAAATATGCAACTATGTAGGGTTTATTATGTTCTTTGGAAGGAAAAGAGATTTTTAGTTGTGCCTTTTTTTAAGCATTTAGAAATTACCATGCAGCAGTTCGCATACTTTCTTTAGAATTTCTTTATGAAATAGATTTTGTGGCATCACTAACTCAGCTGGCATTGATTTTGCATGTCTAGGTCCAAAATACACTCGATCCACTGTCTTCTCCTTTCTGGTTAATGGTAACTCTGCCCTTCCAGTTGGTTATAAAACAAACCAAAATAAGAGTCCTGAAATCATACTTAGCACCTCTCTTGTTTCATAGCTCACATATATCTGTTGGGAGATTCTCATGGCTCTATTTGTTAACACATAAGCATAATCTGACGACTTCTCACGTTGTCGGCATCTCCACTATGATCCACACCATCAACACTTCTCCTCTGGAGTTGACTAACCTGCCAACTGATCTTCCAGCTTCCATTGCCCTGTGGAAACTAATCCAAACAGCAGCCAGAGTATCCTTTCAAAATATGTGAGACATGTTGGCATCCCTCTGTTTTAAACTCTTCATGTCTCCCCTCTTCATTAAAGAGAAAACATCTTTGCAGTGCCTTAAAAGGATATGATCCCTCACTGTGTTTTTGACTTTATCTCTTTATTGTATTCCTTTTTACTTATTTCTTTCCAACCACCCAGGCCTCATTTCTGGGCTTTGGTCTCATCTCTCTTGATGAACCAATGAATCTGCTAAAACTATAGCACCCACCCCCAATATATCCCAACCTTACCCACAATTACATTTGGAATAGTTCTTAAATTTATTTTAATATAAGAATATTTGGGGGCGCCTGGGTGGCTCAGTTGGTTGGGCAACTGCCTTCGGCTCAGGTCATGATCCCGGAGACCCAGGTTCAAGCCCCACATCGGGCTCCCTGCTCGGCGGGAAGCTTGCTTCTCCCTCTCTTACTCCCCCTGCTTGTGTTCCCTCTCTGGCTGTGTTTCTCTCTGTCAAATAAATAAAATCTTAAAAAAAATTAATATAAGAATATTTGTTATATTTATTGGCTCCCTTCTACTCTCTGCTAGAATATAAACTCCATGAGGACAGGTATTTTTATCTCTCTGCATTGCTATGCTTTGATATATGTGGAATAGGGCTTGGCTCAGAAGCATTGACTAGCAGTTGTTTGGTTAATTCTGTAAGATACCAACATCAAGCAGAAGTGCTGCAACTGTCATTGTGTTTAATAAAGTTCCAGGTAACTATGCAACTGTCCATTCTTCCAGCTGTTTTCTGTGACTGTAGTGTTGACTTTTCCAGAATTTTATGAACATGCAAATATTCAAGGAAATTCACTTCTCAGAGCTGTCTCTAAAGCCTCTGGTATTACCAGGTATTCCTCTTGTGATATGTGGAGCATGAACTACTTTCAGCTCTGTGTGAGCACCAACACTTAGACTTAGACTTATATAAGACTCCAAATACTTAAGGGGCTATGCAGAAATAGAGAATTTTCCCCTTTCTTTCTGGTACTTTTCCCTACAGTTATAGCCACCTTGGCTCCCCGAACTCCTAGGTCTATTTCCTCAACTCAGTGAGTTTGTGGGAGGTCTGGGTTCTTCCTTTTTGTGCTGCTGCCTAGAAACTTCTTACTGGAGTAATAGTAATGCCCACCATAGTTGTTTTCCTTCTGTCAAGGAGGACAGTTTTCCTTGCCTGTTTTTTCAATGGCTGAAAACTATTGTCTGGTTTTCCATGTTTAAGGTACAAGGGTAAATCTAATCACTGTTACCCTGACATGGCCAAAGTAGAAGCCCAGTGGAAAATTACTGAAGGCACTTCTTAAAATTATTTTCTTTATGAAGGAGGATATAAACGAATAGGTAATAAATGGAATGTAACATTATGATTAATTTTTCACATATATTGAACCTGCAAATTATCAGCAGAAAATTAATAAATTCTAAGTCAAAGGGTTTGATTTCTAACTCTGTCAAGTACAGTGATTTGACTTTGGGCAGGTCACTTTGAGTTTTAATTTCAATTTCATCATCTGTTTACACAGGGAATAGAAGTCCTGCTGATTTGTCACAAGTCACATCAAGGAATAAATGTGGTCATGTATAGAAAACTTCCAGCCTCTAAAATCCTGTACTTAGAAGAGGGGATATTCTTATTCTCATTACCATTATCTGATAAACTAGAAAATTCAGGATGATAGGGCATTTCTTCTTAATTCATTTTATGTATGCTTATCCTGATAAGTTATGTAGCCAAAAATACATTCTATTGTAATACAATGTGTATCAATTAGGATTAGTTTTAACCTTGATATAATAACAAAAAATGGTTTAAACAAGATAGAAGTTAATTTCTATTACATAAAAGAGGTCCGAATAGGATAGGATTTTCAGAGGACATCGTAAACCCAGGTTTCTAGTTTACTGTTCTCTACCTTCAATGATAGCATTCATCACCTCTTGATTCAAAATGGTTACTGGAATTCTAACCATTGCATCTATGTTTCCATAATGGCAGCAGGAAGAAGCAGAGGCTAACAAAATGTTTTCCTACAAGCCATTATAGCTCATTTTTAATCAGATTTTTTGAGCATCTCATAACATACTTATATTTACATTCTATTAGCTTGAATTTGGACAGATGACCACATATGGCTACCAGGAAGGTTGGTAAAGGATTATTATTTTTATTTTCTATTTTCTATAAAGTACTTATATAACAATATGTATTTTGTTATCAGAGAAGAAAATAAAAATAAAGTTGATAAGCAACTTTCAGTTTCTCCAAATCACTTTGATTTACCAACAAGGAATCTCTGAACTAGTTCAATATAAGGTACTTTACAAGGCATACTGTATACTGATACTTGATGTAAGTACAACAAGACACTCACAGATATTAAATTATTAAATAGCCATTAGGATAATTCAAAGAATATTTTGAAGGCATTCCTCAAAGAGATTTCCCAACAATGTTTTGAGCTGTCATAGTTGAAATTTATAGAATGCATTCTATGGAATATCATGGCATACACTGTCCTCATCTTAGGAAATAATTATTTCTGTAAATTATATCTGAATTTGATTTTCTATTTCAAAGTCTTTTTTTCACTAAACACAATAACTCAAAACTATCTCATTTTAATTCCAAAATGATTTTTAATAAAACTCTTGACACTTTATCTTTAAGGTTTTCTTGACTTTCTCCATCTCTATGTAGTAGCTAATGATCTGATGCCTAAATGCCCTAAGAAGTCTGCTATTTAAAGGAACTCTGAGATCCTGAAATGAATCCTTTCATAAAGCAAGGAATGTGTTAGCAGTGGAAATAATTGCCTGTAATTGATCTGGCCCTAAGTGGGATTTTCCTACGTTTAACTATGTGAGTGTGGGTTTCACTGGATGTCCCATAGGCACCTCAACTTCAGCGTGTCTAAAATGGTGGCAGGGATCCCAGTTAGGAGGCTATTGCTGTAAGTCTTGACACTGGATTCTCTCCACTCCAATTCGTCAGCCACTCTGATGCCAGAAAAATATTTCCTAAAAAACAAATGTACTCATTTCACTGCCCTGCTAAAAACCTCTGCTGGATCCCATTGCCTGCTGGATAAATGCCAAGCCCTTTAGCAGAGCATTGATGGTCCTTGACATTTTGGCCCCAACTGCATTTCCAGCAACATCTCCTGCCATTCCCCTCTGCATACCATATGCTCCAGCCACACTTCATTTCTTCCCACTCTCCAAATATACCAAACATTTTATACTTCTCTGCATTTGCCTTTGGCTTTGCCTGAATTGTTCTGTGTCCAACACCTTTTCTACCTGAAGACTTTCCCTTTTTGCAAGCTTCAGCTCAACTCTCTCTGTTCCAGCTCCCCCCCCCCAAAAAAAGTCAATCATCTCTCTCTTTCTATCCATAGCAATCTGCCCCTACTTACATTTTATTGTAATTATCATTATATGTCTGTCTCCACAGTTAGATTGCAAGTTTAGGGGCCATGACATAATAAATTTTTCTGTATGGGGGTGGGTAACATTTGAGTGTTTGCTGAATCCCAGATACTCTGCACTTTACAAATAATAGATCACTAAATCTTCTAATACAATTGTAAGGTATTATAATTATGAAGTATTATTTCTACTTCACTGATGAGTAAAGCATGGCTCTAAGATATTAAGGAGCATTCTTGTGGTCAATGAAGTCTGTAGTCATGGATTTAAATCCATGTCTGATGCAAAGGCCTAGATACTCCTTTTTCCCTTAATATAACATGCTCCATCCTCAGAACTTAGCACCATGATTGATATCTAATACATGAAAAATGTATGAAATTGAGTTTAGGCTTTCTCTAAAAATCATATTTACCCTCAGAGGATAAGGTTCCCCACCACTGAGGTTAGCTAAAGGATGCTTGAGAGGCAGTTTCCAGAGCAGCTTTCCAAGAGCTTTAAGAGCCAGGGGAGAGCTTTAGAGATAGATGCAGCTGCTCTTTTAATTAAATATGAAACTATTACTTCATTTTCCTCAACAAGTGTTTATTTCAACAGCAGCAAAGCAGATTTTTCCAAATGAAAAATAAAGCTTAAACATGGGCTCCCCATCCTCTACCTTGTTTCATTAAAATTTTATTTTTCCTTTGGTAATGTGTACAGTAAAATATTCGTGATATGTGATAAAGATTTGTGGTATGGTGGGGAAACATTTGTTTATTAATGTAGATTAAGGTGGAATACTGTCAAAAATGGGCAAAAAGACATAAACGAGTGCATCCATACTTTTTACATAATTGAGTAGTTACAACTTGATGGATATAAACATGGAACATACTTAGGTTTTGTTTTGCTTTGTTCTTCCTGTCGCTGCTTTTAAATTTACTTTGTTAAATCCCACTCCCTTACTTCTTAATGCCATGCAGGATAGATTCTATGATTTTTTCCAGTCACTTGGTACACTTTAGAATAAACTTCTGATCTCCTGTCTGATTTTGGCTTATGGCTCTTCTTCTTTGGAAACCAAAACTAAAATCCTTAACTTTGTGAGGTGGTAGAAAAGAGGGTTCCTTATGGTAGCATCAATTACCTCTTCTGGGCAGAGCCTCTGGTTTTTCAGGGAAGGGGAAAAGGATAGGGAAG
Organism: Spilogale gracilis; assembly: GCA_004023965.1. Taxonomy (NCBI): domain Eukaryota; kingdom Metazoa; phylum Chordata; class Mammalia; order Carnivora; family Mephitidae; genus Spilogale; species Spilogale gracilis. The sequence continues at coordinate 74,489 of PITA01004376.1, forward strand.
GCAAGATCTCCTTATAACTAGACACATGTAGGTAGTAGAGTGGTGTCCATGGCATTGCTTGGGAAAAACTTGGTTCTGCTGCTGGAAGGACTACAGCTGGTGCATGGGCTCCATATAAATCCTATCATGGTTTCCTTGGTGTAATGTTCAATTTCCTGGGACACTGTACTGCTGAGGACCCTCTCAGAGAGATAACTATGTCTCTGATTGACCCCATCAATGGTAAACAATAGTAACGACTGCTCTGGGTAAAGCATCCTGTTCTTTGCCCACAGTCAACTGGGCCTTCAGGATGTAAAACCAGGGAGATTCCTGGGTCTCTTTGTCTTCCAAGGGATGTAGAGCCTGGCATGGAGTGGTGTCACTCCCATCTTCTTCTCTTGCACACCACACCACTGCAAGGCCTCCTTAATGATCTATTTTAGCAGACATTCCAATTTCCAAGTCTCTAAATTAGAAATGAGCACCATTTTCTATATTCTCATACACCCAAACTTCAGGGGACACAAATCACATTCTACTGAGGTCTCTTTAATCTCTTCCTGCTTTGGCTGTGCTATTAGGACAGGGTTTCTTATTTGCACAATTTAGCAAGCATCCAGTCAGTGAAGATGGCAGTCTCTCCCTGGCAATAACTCAAGTTTTAGGAGTAATATTCTTGGACCTCTCCTCATTTGGCTTTGGGAGAGATACTCTTCTTCTCCTAACCCACAAGAAGGGAAGGGAAGTATAATTGTCTTCGTGAATGAGACCTGCATTCTTCAAAGGCCTAGCTCCAAGAAAACCTTCTCTTATCACTAATCCTTGTCTTTTGTTAAATGGGTGAGAGGGTGAGGTGATGATAGGTAGTAATTGGTAGTAATTCTTTTATCTCTTAGTAAGCACTATAAAGGGTATGTGTATGTATCATTACACTGTCATACAGAGTATTTGTACTGTCCTTAAAAAGCCTTTGTGCTCTCCCTGTTCATTTCTTCCCACTCTCAATCCCTGGCAAGACACTGGTCTTTCTACTGTCTACATAGTTTTGCCTTTTCCATAATGTTATACGCTTGGAACCATGTAGTATGTAGCCTTTTCAAATTGGTTTCTCTCACTTGGTAATATACATTTAAGGCTCCATTATGTCTTTTCATGACTTGATGGATCATTTAATTTTGGTCCTAAATAATATTTCATTGTTTGGATGTACCACAGTTTATCCATTCACCTCCTGAAGGACATCTTGATTGCTCCTAACTTTGGAAATTATGAATAAAGCTTCTATAAACACCCAAGTACAGATTTATCTGTAGACATAACTTTCCAGCTTCTTTGGGTAAATACCAGAGTATGACTGCTGGATTATATGCAAAGAGTATGCTTAGTTTAGTAGAAATCACCCAACTGTCCTTCAAAGTGGCTATTCCACCTGCAATATATGAAAATTCCTGTTGCTCCACAACCTTGCCAGCAGTTGGTATTGTCAGTGTTCCAGGATGTGTACTGGCATCTTTATGATGTTTTAATTTGTATTTTCCTGATGACCTATGATGTGGAGCATCTTTTATATGCTTATTTGCCATGTATATATCTTGTTTGGTGAGTTATCTGTTAAGGTCTTTAGTCCATTTTTATATCAGTTGTTGAATTTTTAAGAATTCTTTGTTTATTTTGGATTGTGGTCATTTATAAGATAATGTCTTCTTTGTAATTTTTTCCCCCAGTCTGTGGATTGTCTTCTCATTCTTTTGACATTGTCTTTTTTTTTTTTTTTTAAGATTTTATTTATTTATTTGACAGAGAGACAGATCACAAGTAGGCAGAAAGGCAGGTAGAGAGAGAGGAGGAAGCAGGCTCCCTGCTAAGCAGAGAGCCTGATGTGGGCCTCGATCCCAGGACCCTGAGATCATGACCTGAGCCGAAGGCAGAGGCTTTAACCCACTGAGCCACCCAAGCTCCCTCTTTTGACATTGTCTTACACGGACCAGGAGTTTTTAATTTTAATGAAGTCCAGCTTATCCATTATTTCTTCATGGATCATGCCTTTGTTAAGTTTGTTGTATCTAAAAAATCATTGCCATAACCAAGTCAGTTAGATTTTCTCCTATGGTATCTTCTAGAGTATTATAATTGTGCATCTTACTTTTAGAACTGTGACACATTTTGAGTTAATTTAATGAAGAATGTAAGGTCTATATCTAGACTCAATTTTTTGCTTGTTGGTGGCCAGTTGTTCTAGCACCATTTGCTGAAGAGACTCTCTTTGCTCCACTCTATTACTTTTATTCCTTTGTCAAAGATCAGTTGACTTAATTTATGGGGTTCTATTTCTGGGCTCTCTCTTCTGTTTCATTGATCTAATTGTCTATTCTTTCACCAGTACCACACTTCCTTGATTACTGTACCTTTATAGTAAGTCTTGAAGTCAGGTTATGTCAGCCTATCAACTTTGTTCTTCAATATTAGCAAGCATCTTCTTGTTCAAAAAAGATGAACAAGGAGTTGGCTGATCTGGATCTTTTGCTTCTCCATATAAACTTTAGAATCAGCTTAACAATATCCACTAAATACCTTGCTGGGATTTTGATTGGGATTGCATTGAATCCATAGATTAATTTGGAAAGAACTAACATCTTGACAGTATTGAATCTTCTCTCTCTATGAACATGGAATATCTATTCATTTATTTAGTCTGTCTTTGATTTTGTCCATCAGGTTTATAGCTTTACTCACATAGATCTTGTATATATTTTGTTAGATTTATACCTAAGCATTTCATGGGGGGGCTAATATAAATAGTATTTTTTTTTTAATTTCCCTCATCAAAGACATTTAATCCAAACTAATAATAATTTTATCACTTCCATTTCTACTTTTTTCACATTTTGTATGTCCATTTTTTGTTTCTGGTTGTTTGTGGGTTTTTTTTGGAAAAGACCTATAAATTTGTTGTTCATAAGTATGGTTTTACTATGATGACTGTACTTTAAAGTGATGTGTAAACTATAATCATTCCTATGGATATCCACTCTTTATTTTTGGTTTCTTTTTGTCTTATGGTCTCTACAATTTCCTAAATTACTTAGATAAATGTTTCCCTCCATGTTCTTCAATGAAGTGATGTTATATATCTGTAATACAGTTAGATTATTTTAAAAATTAGTTTTATTAAATTTATATCCACTTGACCCCTTTCTTCCACCCCCTACATCCCATCTCTGGCAACCACCAGTCTGTTCTCTGCGTCTATGAGCTTGTTTCTTTGAGTTTTTGTTTGTTTGTTTGTCTGTTTGTCTGTTTTTGTTTGTTTTGTTTTGTTTTTTGAGGGTCCATGTATAATTAGAGAGATAATGTAGTATTTGTCTTTCTCTGACTTATTTCAATTAGCATGATTGCCCTTGAGATTGATTCATTTTGTCACAGACGGCAAGATTTGATTTTTTATGGATGAATAATATTCCATTGTATATATATACCTCTATTTCTGTATCCATTTATTCATCTATTGTAATTGTATTCCAGTTGTAATTGGCTATTGTAAATACTGCTGCAGTGAACATGGGGGTGCATATATCTCCTCAAGTTAGTTCTTCAGCTAAATACCCAAAAGTGGGATTTACTAGATCATATAGTATTTCTATTTTTAATTTTTTTGAGGAACCTTAAAATTGTTTTCCACTGTGGCTAAACCAATTTACATTTCTATCAACAGTACACAAGGGTCCCTTTTCTCTACATCCTTACCAATGGTTGTTATTTCCTGTCTTTTTCTTAAGAGACTTCCTAACAATGGGGCGCCGGTTCAGTTGGTTGAGCGACTGCCTTCCGCTCAGGTCATGATCCCGGAGACCTGGGATTGAGTCCCACATCGGGTTTCCAGCTTGGCGGGAAGCCTGCTTCTCCCTCTCTCACTCCCCCTGCTTGTGTTCCCTCTCTTGCTGTGTTTCTCTCTGTAAAATAAATAAAATCTTTAAAAAAAAAGAGAGAGAGAGAAAGAGACTTCCTAAAAAGTGTGAGGTATTAATACTCTGCTTTTGATTAGCTTCTACCTGATAATTAATGATGTTGTGCATCTTTTTATGTACTTGTTGGTCATCTATATGTCTCTTTTGGAAAAAAAATGTCTATTCAGATCTTCTGCCCACTTTTTAGTTAGATTGTTTGTTCTTTTGCTTTTGGGTTAAATGAATTCTTTATGTATTTTGATGTTAGCCCCTTATCAAATATGTGATTTGCAAATATTTTTCTTATTTACTAGGTTAAATTTTGTTTTTTGAGCTTTCTTGCTTTTGCTTTTGATTAAAAAAAATAAAAAATCATTGTTGGGCGCTTGGGTAGCTCAAAGGGTTAAACTTCTGCCTTCGGCTCCAGTCATAATCTCAGTGTCCTGGGATGGAGCCCCCATGTCAGGCTCTCTGCTTGGTGGGGAGCCTGCTTCCCCCTCTTTCTCTGCCTGTCTCTTTGCCTATTTGTGAACTCTCTCTCTGTCAAATAAATAAATAAAATCTTAAAAAAAAAAATCATTGCCAAGACCTATGTCAATGAGTATACCACTTATATTTTCTTCTAGGAATTTTATGGTTTCAGGTTTTACCTTCAAATCTTTAATCCATTTGAATTATTTTTTTTGGTACAAGATAGTGGTCAAGTTTCATTCTTTTGCTAATGGTTGTCCAGTTTTCCCAATACCATGGTTGAGGAGATTGTCTTTTTTCCATTGTATATACATGGCTCTATTTTTGTAAATTAAGTGACCATATACATTCATGGGTTTACTCCCGGGCTCTATGTTCTGTTCCATTGATCTCTTTATGTATTTGTTTTTGTGCCAATCCCATGCTATTTTAATTACTATAGCTCTGTAATATAGATTGAAATTAGGGAGCATGATGCCTCCAGCTTTGTTCTTCCTTCTCAAGAATGCTTTTTCTTTTTCAGGTTTTGTTGCTGTTGTTGTTGTTGTTATTGTTGTTGTTGTTGTAATTCATATAGACTTTATAATTATGTGTTCTGTTTCTTGGAAAAATACCACTGGAATTTTGATAGGGATTGCACTGAATCTGTAGATTGCTTTGGATAGTATGGACATTTTAACAATATTGTTTTCTTTAATCCATGAGTACAGAATATTTTTCCATTTATTTGTTGCTTCTTCAGTTTCTTCTGTAATGTTTTATAGTTTTCCAAGTATAGTCCTTTCACCTGCTGGGTAAAATTTATTTCTAAGTGTTTTATTCTTTTTGATACAATTGTAGGTGAGATTATTTTATTTCTCTTTGTCATAGTTCATAATTAGTATCTGAAAACACAACATATTTTCATATATTTACTTTGTATCCTGAAACTTACTGAATTTATTAGTACTCAGTTTTTTGATGAGGTCTTTAGGGTTTTCTATATATAATATCATGTAATCTACAAATAATGAACATTGTACTTTTTCTGTCAAATTTGATACCTTTGTTTTTTTTTTCTTGGCTAATTTCTCCAGCTAAGATTTCCAATACTATGTTGAATAGAAGTAGTGGGAATGGTCAACTCTGTCTTATTCCTGATCTCAGAAGAAAGGCTTTCAGCTTTTTATCATTGAGTATGATGTTAGCTTTGAGCTTGCCACATATAACCTTTATTATATTGAGATATGTTAACTTCTGTACCCACTTTCCTCATAAATGGATGTTGAATTTTGTTAAATGCTTTTTCTGCATCTGTTGATATGATCATATGATTTTTAATCTTCATTTTATTATTGTGGTGTATCACAGCGACTGACTTACAGATGTTGAACCATCCTTGCATCCCTGGAATAAATCGACTTGCTCATAGTGTATTTTATGTACTAATGTATTTTAAATTCAGTTTGCTAATCGTCTATTGATGATTTGTGCATCTATTTCATATGGATTGTAATGTTCTTTTCTTGTGGCATCCTTGTCTGATATTGGTATCAGAGTATTGCTGGCATCATAACATGAATTTGGAAGAATTCTCTCCTATTTTTTAGACGAGTTTGGAAGTATTAATATTAATTTTTCTTTAAATGTTTGGTAGAAGTCACTAGTGAAGCCATCTGATGCTGAACTTGTGTTTATTGGCAGGTTTTTGATTACTGATTCAATCTTTTTTCTAGTAATTGTTCTTTTCCAGTTTTCCATTTCATTATGATTCAGTTATGGTAGGTTGTATGCTCCTAGGAATTTATCCACTTTTTCTTGACTCTAATTCATTGGCTTATAATTGTTCATAATAGTCTCTTGCAGTCTTTTGTATTTCTGTGGTATCAGTTGTAGCATCTCTTTAATATTTCATGTTATTTAGTTGAATCGTCTTTCTTTTTTTCTTGGTAGTCTAGATAAAAGCTTGTCAATTTTGTTTATCTTTTTGAAGAACCAACTCTCAGTTCCATTGATCTTCTCTCTTGTCTCTTTAGTCTCTATGTCATTTATTTCTGCTCTAATCTTTGTTATTAACTTTTTTCTACTAACTTTGAACTTCAAATTTTCTTTTTCTAGTTTCTTGAGGTATAAAGTTAAGTTGTTTACTTGGAACTTATCTTATTTCTCGTGGTAGACATTTATCACTTCACCTTTCCTCTTAGAACTGCCTTTACTGCACCCCACAAATTTTGGCATATTATATTTCCATTTTCATTTGTCTCAAGGTATTTTTTTAAATTTCTCTTTTGATTTCTTCTTTGGCCCATTGGTTGTTCACCAATGTGGTGTTTAATTGACATTTCTTTATAAATGTTCCAGTTTTCTTTGTTTAATTAATTTCCAGTTTCATATAATTGTGGTAAAAAATGATGGTGATATGGTTTCAATCGTCTTAAATTTATTAAGATTTGTTTTGTGGCCTAACATATGATAAATCCTGGAAAATATTCCACATGTATTTGAAAGAATGTATATTCCATTGCTTTGGGATGGAATGTTCTGTATGGATCTGTTAAGTCCATCTGATCTAATATGTTGTTTAAGGCTAGTGTTTCCTTAATTGATTTTTTTGCTTGGATGATTTATTCATTGATGTAGGTAGGATATTAAAATCTCCTGCTATTACTGTATTGCTGTCTATTTCTCCCTTTAAGCCTATTAATATTTGCTTTATATATGTAGGTGCTTCTATGTTGGGAACATAAATATTTACAAATGTTCTATCCTCTTGTTTTTTGGACTCTTTATCTTTATATAATGCCCATCTTTGTCTCTTATTACAGTCTCTGATTTATGATCTGTTTTATCACACATACATATAGCTACTCTAGCCTTCTTTTAGTTTCCTTTTGCATGGACTATCTCTTCTATCCCTTCACTTTTTGTGTGGATTTATATCTAAAGCGAGTCTCTTGCAGGCAACACATAGGGTGGTCTTATTTTTATTTATCCATTTAGACACTTTGTAATTTTTGATTAGAGAAATTTAGTTTCCTTACATTTAAAATCATTATCAGGGGTGCCTGGGTGGCTCAGTCCTTAAGTGTCTGCCTTCAGCTCAGGTCATGATCCCAGAGTCCTGGGATCGGGCCCCACATCAGGCCCCCTACTTGGCAGGAAGCCTACTTTTCCCTCTCTCACTCCCCTTGCTTATGTTCCCTCTCTAGCTATGTTTCTCTCTGTCAAATAAATAAATAAAATCTTAAATAAATAAATACATACAAAAATAAATAAATAAATAAACAAACAAACAAATAAATAAATAAATAAAAAGTCATTATCAATAGGTGTATACTTATTGCCATTTTGGTAATTGTTCACTATTTCTATAGTTCTGTATTCCTTTCTTTTTCTCTTTTTTTCTCTCTTTGTGATTTGATGACTTTCTTTAGTGGTATGTTGACATTCCTATTTCTTTCTTTTCTATGTATTTACTGCAGATTTTTGTTTTGTGGTTACCATGAGAGTTACATATATCAAGATAGAACAGTCTGTTTAAAGTTGATAACAGGGGGCCTGGGTGGCTCAGTGGGTTAACCTCTGCCTTCGGTTCAGGTCATGGTCTCAGGGTCCTGGGATCCAGGCCTGCATTGGGCTCTCTGCTCAGCAGGGAGCCTGCATCCTCCTCTCTCTCTGCCTGCCTCTCTGCCTGCTTGTGATTGCTCTCTCTGTCAAATAAATAAATAAAATCTTAAAAAAAAATAAAGTCGATAACAACTTAAGCTTGATTCCATTGTTACTCTCTTCTCCATGTTTTATGCTTTTGATATCACATTTTACTTGCGTATTCCTTAACTAATTATTGTAATCATAGGTATTTTTACTACATTTGTCTTTTAAGACTCATATTAGCTTTGTAAGTGATTATTCTACTACCTTAACTATGTATTTGTCTTTCCAGTGAGGTTTATTCTTTCATAGGTTTTCTTATTAGCAACTAATACCCCCCCCTTTTTTTGACTTAAAGAAGTCCCTTTAACATTTTTTTGTAAGGCCAATTTAGTGGTAATATATTTTTAGTTTAAAATTATACTTATTCATTGCTAGTAAATAGGAAAGCAATAGAATTTTTTTGTATTTTTTAAAAGATTTTATCTATTTGAGAGAGAGCATGAGTGGGGCGAGGGGAAGAGGGAGAGAAATAGGGAGAAGCAGACTCCCCACTGAACAAGAGCCTGGCTTGGGGCTCCATCCCAGGACCCTGAGATCATGACCTGAGTAGATGCTTTACCAACTAAGACAGCCAGATGCCCCTCTTTTGGATTTTCTACATAGACTATTATGTCATCTGGGAAAAAGAAGTTTATTTTTTCTTCCCATTCTGTACACATTTTATTTCCTTTTATTGTCTTATTGTATTAGCTAGTACTTCCAGTAGGATATTGAAAAGGAGTAATGCACCCCCCAGAGACATCCTTGCCCTTTCTAAGTGAGAAAGCTTTGAGTTTTTTACTGTTAAATATGACATTAACTATGGAGTTTTGTAGATTTTTTTTTTATACAGAGATTTAAAGTTTCAAAAATTTTGGACAATTATGTTAGCTTTAATTACTTGGATATTTGCTATCATGCAGAAAAATGCCCCATGACTTTCCAAAATCCTGTCATCAAAACTCTATTTAGGTTTTTCCTCTATTTCTTTCATTAGACCCACAGAGCCATCCTCTGTTCTTGTGAAAATGCCATCTTGTTAAACCCTATGTGCCATCTCTTGTGATTTCTTCTATCTTATATCCTCTTTACATCTGATCTTTTTTTGTGTATCTTACATTTCTTTCAAGGACTCAGCTCAAATGCCCCTGCACTCTAAACATTCCTAAGTATCCTGAAATAGCTATGAATTAATCTGTCCAAAGTTACTACATATTTAACAGTTTATTAGTGGCTATACTTTACAAGAAATTAATTTTATTTATTTTTGAGAATGTAGAGTTAATTGAAACATGGCTCATGTTTTCATGATTTTCGGAATATTTTAAAATGTATATGGAGGTTTTGTGGAGGTTTTGCTTGTTTTTTGTGGGTTTATTTTTTAGAATTTATTTTATTGGTCTGTAAAATAAAGGATAATGGAAGGCTCAAACCAATTTCATACTAATTATTATATAAGGATTTACAGAGAATCATGTTATAAGACATGAAGGTATAGATGTTCAAGATTTGACAGGGCAGATAATTCAAAGCCAAAGAGATTATTGACATTTAAGGAATATCCATATGTAAGAGGTCAATAGGAATAGAATTTTTAAAAGAATGTATTTTTAATAACCATCATTAGATTTATTATTGGCACATAAAAGAAAATAATAGTTTTCCAGAGGTTCTAAGCATATATTTCATATCTGAAAATCAATGTACACGAATATGAGGCTATTATTAAAGAAAGTCATTAATTATAGTTCTGCTTGTTCTTCTGTTGTGAAGAATATTCATTCATTTGCTCTCTCTGACTGACAAGCAGTAATGACTCCAGTAAGCTAATAAGACATCAAGTTAAATAAATATGATTTTGAGTTAATATTAGTGTAAACATGATTTTAATGAGTTTTTAATGTTAATAGAGTTTCCCTATTGAGGGGTCAATGTTGGTGTTCTACATAGAGAGATGAATATAACACCGAGTTCCAGACCCAGCTCTGCAGATCTGTGGCCAGAGTTGAGTTATATGTTGAGTTATATCTGTTCTCTAATTAGGCCTTAGTTTCTGTGCTTCCACCATGATATTGTGGTGAGGATCAAATGAAGTAACAAGCACTGACATTGCACTTTTGAGAGACAAGTGTTATTTAAGTTCATGAATATAAAATTTATAAATCTCTGGAGTACGTTTAATTTGGTGACTCACATTTTCTTTTTTAGCTTTGCTTTTGCTCCCTTTCACCCTATCTCCATTCCAGTTGTTGTTTTCCATTTCCATTCACCCATTTGTACAGCAGATATTATTAGCCATCTGTTACATGTCAAACCCTATAGTAAGCCCTTCATAGCTCTTTGAGACCTATTGATTCTTCATTTCATTCCTTAAGGACCCAAATATTAACTAGATAACTTAGTAAACAAATATATGCTGATCACCTTTATTCACAGTTAATAGAGTGGGTAAGGCTTTTTAGGACTCTGACACTTATTTTGAAAGTTTTGTATACTTTATTAGCTTTTTTGCCTGGCTGTCAAAAATATTTTACCATCCATTACTATACTCAGGTGGCCTACCCACTCATTTTATCTATGTAAAAGCCTGGTTCTTCTGGTTCTCATAGGAGTCTGTTACTGATCTTCTGATTAATAATAGAAAGCATCAAGTCTCTCTGATGTCAAAAACTTGATCATAGGGCTATCGAGAGGCAGTTAAATTCATGGTGCTATAAAGAGTCTGGATATAATTTGTTGCCCTGCCTTCCTTATCTCACTTTAATAGCCATGACAGTGGAGAGCTATGCTTGGTCCAGGATCATATAGCATATTACTGGTAGAGTTAAGTTCATCTCACCAAACACTCATTGACACTGTAATCTTCGTTGTGAGTTTTTTTTTTTTTTTAAGATTTTATTTATTTATTTGACAGAGAGAAACACAGCTAGAGAGGGAACACAAGCAGAGGGACTGAGAGAGGGAGAAGCAGGCTTCCCGCCGAGCAGGAATCCTGATGTGGGACTTGATCCCGCGTCTCCAGGATCATGACCTGAGCGGAAAGCAGCCGCTTAACCAACTGAGCCACCCAGGCGCCCCAACGTTGTGAGGTTTTGATGATTGCCGGCATGTGAACATACTACAACAATTAATGTATACAGAAAGGGAAAGTAATTGGGAAATATACTTGATCTTCTGTGTTAAAGTTTCTTTCTTAATCAATGTCTAAAATGTAAATCTCTTGGGTCTGGTATTTTTCTAGGTTAAACTGCAAAAGAAAAAGTAGTACATAGCAAGCATTTTCATTCCCGTTTAATTAGCATTCTCATTTTCATTATGATTTTAACATCTTTATGTTCTAAAACATGAATTTCTGTTGCTTTCTTGATTGATCTCTTTAGCACTACTATTTCCTACTGTCAGAAAACAAACCTTTCATCTCTAGGAAATTGACTTGATAATCCCTCAGCCAGTATATGTGTATGATTGGCCCTTGACCTATGGATCATTCTGATTATCAACCAAGAAAATACCCTTCATTCCATCTGGATTGGATTGGTGTTATTCTTCAGCATAAAAATACATGATACAATTACATTCATCTTTACTGTTTTCACTGGAAGGAAAAGGGCATAGTTAGATCTCATAAACAAATAGACTATCCTTTTTCCTTCACCTTTCCAGATTGACAAAGAATATTGTTTATTGTGTCTTATAATAGTCACTTACAAGATTTCAGTTTTCTCAGATGGCCAAATGAGTCTCCTTATTCCTAAACTTCATGTACTGACTCTCAAAGCAATCATTGCTTAGAAGGACTATCTATATCTATGGTATGCTTCTGATGGAAGGCAACATATACATCTGACCTCTGTCTGTTGGCTTCAGAAAGCTATTTGGTATTTCTAGACAGTGCTATTTTCAAATCTTAACCACCCCCCCTCAAAAAAACCCCGCTCTCCCAAATACAGAAGATACCTGATCTGATCTATGTCTAATAAGAAATGTTAGCCTTAGATGAAATGTAGGGTGGATAAATAGAACAAAGTTTGGCAGGAGCACAACTGCATGCATTCATTACTCAGTTTTCATTCCTAACCTTTTTAGCATTCTGTTTTAGGCTCATAAGCTCCTATACCTAAAGCAGATCTTATAGATTAGTTTGTTCCCTTTCTTCTCTTACCCCATTGTACAGATGAACTAAGTGAGGCCAAGAGAGGTGAAATAACATCTTATCATTTACAGTTTAATTTTAAAATTTAAAAAATTATTTTTACTGACTCCATCTGTCTCCCTCTTGTTCACATATTTTGCACATATTTCCTTTGGTACTGTGCTGAGATGAGCTTAACTAGCTTACTACTTACGTTGATTCTAATTTATCTAAAAAGCTCATGCATAAAATTTTCCAAATGGAAAGCTTATATATTAGAAATAGCCTATTAATTAACTATTACTGGTAATGAAGAAACTACCTTAAAAGGTAAGAAGATCTGTACCACTGAAAGTACCCAAAGAAGGGCTGAGTAAAACATTATGAAATTTCTCTTTGAAACAATATGAAATTTCTCTTTGAGAATAAACGCTATAAACACTAATATGTTGATTATTATATGGTTCAGGAATTTGGAGACCATCAGATTTAAAAACTGATTTTTTTTAACTTTTATTATGTCCCCAATATCTGAATTGCCAGCCTAGTTTTTCTTTCCAACATCCTTAGCACCTCAATTTATACTCATTGGCTCTTATACCCACACAACTATTAGAGGTAATCTTGTCCCCTCCTGTCACCCCACTTTACAGGTGTTGTAAATGAGGTCCCGAAAGGTAACATCTCAACCTTTGTAAGTTTAGTAAGCATTAGTGCGATTTTGGATTTTTTCTCCCCCATTTGTTCAGCAGTTTCCAGCCTCATTCAAAGGTGCAATTTCATTTTTATTCAGGTTACAGGTTAGAGAATAAATATTAATTAAATAAATTAATGAAATAAATATATGTTCAGTTTTAAAGGCCGTTAATCCTCTAATGGCCATCAATGAACACTTCACTTGTGATTAGGTGCTTGAAAACATTTTGGTCTTAAAAGAGTTGAGCATTCTCTCCTAATCTTATCTATGTGATTAATAGACTTAGCATATCTTTTTACCATAATGCAAAATGCTCAGCTCTTTGTCTTTGGAATTGATTCATTTTTCTGAATTATTTTTGGGTTCTTCATCCTATTCACTATTTGCAACCAAGCTATAGAATTGGCAACACTGTTATAAGTAGATATTACGAGACCTTAATTAAAAAAAAGAAAAGTAGCTTCGTAGGTTGACATTCAGAACCCCATGAAGAAATTTACAAAAGACACAGTCATCCTCCTTCTCATGAGTACTTTTACCATACTGTTCCAGTTGGTCAGTCTGGGCACGGTGAGAGTCCCTAGGACAGTAAAGAAGCTTGTGGCTTTCCATCCACTTTTTGCCAAATGCAAGGACTAATAATAAGTCCCTTATGATCTCTGTGATGCTTACCTGTGGGTATTTTATAAAACTTGGCAACAAAAGAAATATAACAGAGAAGCCCTGCTCTTTAAATGATGTTACACTCGATATTAAATTCCATGTAATTAAGGCTTAGTTTCATCACCAACAAAAAATCCCAGCTGAATATTAAACATTTTTAAAGATTGGTAATGGAAGACCCATGATAAAGACTTAAAATTGATTGCCTGATCCTGAGGTTAATAGCAACTACCCATAATGTTTTATGTAGGTATGAGAAGAATGCAGAGTTAAAAATTTTTTAAAAAGTCACTAAAATACATTTTTTTTCATACTAGCACTTTCTAGAAAGACTTATAGAGAATCGCAGATGTACTTTCAAAGTAGAGACTGTGCTTGGCCAATCCACAGCAACCAATAAGAGTAATCCATTATATTATTTTTAGACAATGAGTTTCATTGGAAATATTTTTGAGTGACCTTTCCTTTTATTTCTAGTAATTGTACCCCATCTCTAATCCCTGTTAAGGCAGAGTCCACTCAATAGATACTGATTTTTTCCCTAAGTCTTTGCCCACTGTCATATGAAAGTATCATCTTCTGTCACCTGTACTTATGTTATTGCAAAATGGCCACTTGTCTTTGCAAATATGGCTTCTGTAAAATGAGTCCATAATTTTACTCCATATCCTTGTTTGTGTTGAAGAAAGAGTGTTTAAAACTATCAAATTATAACAGAAAACTGAACAGGCTCAAAGGAGGAAAAGAATGCTATAAAATGGTGCCAAGTCCACTTGGTTGATTGACATTTAAGGTGCCATTCCTGAAGGAAAATAAAAAATGTGCAGCCTAGAACATTTCAGTTATTAATTCCATATTTGACATGCTTAATGGCAAGACATGTTGCCAGCCACCTTCAGAGATAACTTGTGACTTTTTGGTGTCCTGACCAATTCAGAATTTCTACTGTGCCCTTGAGTATTCTTGCCCAATAAGCTCTAAATACTGCCTAAAAAGGAAGGTGGCATCTCTTCTCTCCACTGTTTATAATGATCTCTCACTTTCAGGGCTCTAATTCTTGTGCTGTTCTAACACATTTAAAATCTGTGCCTGAGGCATTATAAAATATGGCATTCATCCAGGCCTTTAAAAAAAAGTCTCAGGTTTTGTTTTGTTTTGTTTTTAGGTACAATCTTAGAAATAGCCTTTTGCTATCTTTGAAAATTAATTGACTCTGATTTTTCTCTTTGATCATTTAAATTGAGTCTATGTTAGTTGAAAAAGAGCCCTTATGAAAAGTTAATCTTAAGGCCAGTCATAAATTAAATGTAAAAGGAGAATTTGTTTTGTTCCTGCTTCAAAATGAAAGCTGCAGATGTCTTTTTGAAATACATAAGTAATCAGTGGACCCCACTGACTCTGTGTGGACTGCCCGCATCCATCCTAACTCTGGCTCCAGGACAACCACAATGGTAGACAGTTTACCTTGTAGGGATGCTTCTCTCCACTGAAGACTTGGGAATACATGGACAGAGTCAGTCATTATTATTCATTCATCCCAAACCTTGGCATAGTATCTGACCCAAAGGAGGAATCCTCTCAATCCTTGGTATATGAATTAACTACGTAGCCTTGAAACTGGTATTAAATATTTTCATTTCTTATTGGTGAGCAATCTCAAAAATTTTTCTATGTAGAAATGATTACATTTTTTTACTGAGAAGTCTACATATTTTTTCATTTTTTTTATTTTAGAATGTCTCAGATTATAGTTTAATGTGAAGTAAATGGAGACTTGATGGGGCTTCAAGGATAATATTGATTTTTAGATGGTTAAGAAATGTGCATTACTATGATTATCTTCTCAGGGAAAAAATGGCACATACCCCAGATACAGCTATATGCCATTCATTTACAGAAAGAGAAAAATGCCACCAATTATTCAGTTTTTTATTTTTAGGATGCTAAAACATCTAACTATATGAAAATAAGCCCATGTGAAAATATCTTGATATGTAGAGCTGTGAAGGAAAATTTTATCCAGAGTGATACGAATAGGTGAGTCCTCAATAATATTAGTATCAACTAGACTCTAGTTCATGCTTTCATTTTACAAGTGGAAAAATTATTACCTCCAGGGCTGCTTAGATCCCACAAAGCGTGGTTCACTAATTTTAGTTGCCACCTGGTCCCTGTAGAGGGTTGTTAATTTACAATCCTTGCACCAGACAAGAATGCACTAATCTCTGGTCCAGTGTGCTGAAACATTCTTGTGCACGTGCTTTGAAAATGTGGGCACATCACAAGATAAACATAATGGGCTAACCACTTGTTACTCATTTCATGAATTTCTGATCTGTTTGAATGGATTTCTGTTTTATGTAAGATTCTTGAAGTAACAGGAAGATATACATTTTATAAAAAGTTTACCTCCACTTAAAAATTCCCGGGCTTATTTTCAGCAATTATGTTAGGAGAAACACAAATCCAGTGTTGTGTGGGTTGTGAGGATGGCACATAAACAAATTCTAAATATTTGCAATCAGAATGCCTTTTAAAAAGAGTGAGGGCAAAGACCATTTTCCAACATTTGAAAATATTTCAATATGGATTGGGAATTCATCCTAAAATAGGTGGAGTCATGATATTCTCAGTTGTGTTGAAAATGACAAATGACATAGGGTGAGACCATGAGGTGGAACCTTGAAATGTTACCCAGTCTTAACCAGGAGAGCTCTTAGAACCAGTCTTAAGAGAACTGATGTGTTTGGGTAAGAGGCTCAAATAAAAAACGTATAATACGAGGACTGCTGAGAAAGTAAACTGATTTTGGGAAACTACCTAAAAGAATAAGAAATTAGAATTACTATTGAGGAATTGGTCCTTTATTGTCTGTCAAGAAAATGAGCACCCTTCCTGGGTATGTCATGCCATCCAGTGTCTGTGTCCAAGATGGTGGTAGAAGGACAGCGTCAGTAGAGGATCCAAGGTCTAAGAGTTGAAGCCATTCTCTTAGCTCAGATTAGGATATATCTAAATTAGACATTCACTTCTTGGAGACATATTTTAATAAATTCACTGGCAATCTAGAACATATCATATGCAAAGCAGGCAAGACCATGAGGTAAGTAAAACCACATCATGAAGAATGGTTGACATTCTGAGAATATTTAAGCATGCATGTGGCACTTACAAAACCTTTTCTTGTATCTGAAAAATGTGAGTCAATGGGAACCCAGATCATCAAGGCCATATTTCTCATTTACCTGGAGCAAATCTTGTCCTGTTCTTTGGACTCCCTACCTCCCAATGGGACAGTTACAACAACCAAAGCTAATATAACTTCACTCAGTGCATAGGTGCTGAAAGTATTCTTGATATTCTTATTTAAAAGAGAACAGTGTTGTCATTAGTTCTATTTTTTATTGGCCATTCCATGATATAAAATGCTTCCTGTTTAAAATAAACAGCTCAATGCTATATTAGTACAATGATAGATTACATAGACTAGGATGTTTTATGTGGATGAAAAAATAGCTGCCAGTGTTCATAAATACTTGTTAAACCCATTCTTAGGACAGCGCTATAAAATGTAAATTTTTTTTCATTTTGAAAATGAAACTTGAAATATTTTTTCCACTCAGACCTTATTTATTTGTAGATTCAAGTGGTCTTCCCTTTTAAGTTTTAGAACACTGTGATTCTATGATTTCTTGAACAAAATGCATAATATAAGTGTAGAGAGTGGGAAAATCATTGCTAATAACATTAAAAGCCTGTTGGAAATAAGAAGATTTTTTCCTGTTGGTTGCTTTATTTTTAAATATATATAGATATTATTTTGTTCTGGGAAAAGGGTGTGTATGTATAAGTGTATAAAAGACCAGAAGGATGAGAGAGTGAGAGAAAAAGCAATTTCTCTTTCTAAAGAAAGGCCCATAATCAGTAGTTCCATTTTGGTCAGTTTGAAAGGGAATCACAAAGTCAGGGAATCATCCACTTCTCTCCACTAAGTGAAAGTTTAGGGACCAAGACTTCAAGCTTGGAGGACTATTCCTCCATTAATATGGAAGGTTTTTGTTTTCAATGAGCTTGAAGCATGATTTCACCATGGTCCCTCCTGGAAATTAATGCTGGAACACCAGAGATCACCCCTACTGTGTGCTCAGTGTGCTTTTTAAAAGCACACAATGTTATCCTGTGCTCATGTGACAAACACAGAATTAAAAGGGTTTAGAAAACAATTTAGTATAATTTTCTTATTTTCTGGGGAGCCTTCTCTACCCTGTTTGTATATTTCTCTGTATCCCTCTAACTTGTTTAGGGCTTCATTATTTTACTTATGCAAATACAAGTATACTTCTGCATATCGTGTCAGGATAGTCACCAATGCTGGAAGCACTGAGGAAGAAGAGGTACCTCCAGAAAAAAAATTGCTGGGGTATCACAGACCCATTGTTGCTTTCTCTTTGGCTCACTCTAATGAAAGCCTAAAGAGAAGAGCAGAAATAATGAATATTTTTTGAACGGGTCATGATAGTTCAGGATAATAAGCACAAATGATATAATCCATTGTGCAAATAGGGTACTTTATAATTTACAAGACATCTTCACTAACATTATCACATTTGTATTCTGACACTTTTCATGGGTTAGATATTGATTTACTGGGGTTTAAGAAGAGTATTTAAAAGAGAATTGGGCTTCGACTTTGACAAAATCCAATCATCAGTGTGAAGTTGGCTTATATAAAAAACATATTATAGTTCTGTTAAAGAATTAGTTGAATTTGGGGAGCCTGGATGATGCAGTCAGTTAAGCCTCTGGCTCTTTATTTCAGATCAGGTCAATATCTCAGGGTCCTGGGTTCAGCTCTACTTTGGGATCTGCACTCAACAGGGAGTCAGCTTGAGGATTTCTCTCCCTCTCCTCTGACCCTCCCCCTGCTTGCTCATGTGTGTGCTCTCTTTCTAAAATAAATAAATAAATCTTTGAAAAAAAAAAGAATTAGTTAAAATTTTCTAAATTGTGGTTGGTTTAAAAATATTTTCAACTCACTAGTCACTTGCCCTTTAAAATAGTTTTTGATTCAGGGCATCCGGGTGACTCAGTGGGTTAAAAGTTCTACTCTTGATTTCAGCTCAGGTCATGATCTCAGGGTCATGAGACTGAGCCCCAGGTCAGGCTCCCCTCTCACCAGGAATCAGCTTGAGATTCTCTCCCTCTGCTCACACATGCTCACTCTCACTCTCTCTCTTTAATAAATAAAACTTTAAAATAAATAAAATAGTTTCTGATGCATTTCAGAATTCTTGAAACATAAAACTTCATGCCAGCTGCAACTGTATGAAGTGTTTTTGTTTGTTTGTTCCTGAGAAGTGTATTATTTGTTTAATATTTGTAAAGCTTTGACCATTGTTTGATCCTGGAGATGTGATATGGATTAAAAAAAAATGAAGTGTATGCAACATAATCTCAAAATAACTTAAATTTTTTAACTTTTTCAAGACTACTTCCTCAAAAGCAAAAACAACAGGAAAAAAAAAACCCAAAAAACAAAAACAAGACCCTACCCACCATAGGTGTCCCCAGAGATTTCCTTCAGCTTGCCCTGAAGCAACAGAATATAGAAAACTGCTCCTTGATCTTTTGTGCTTCACACAGTCTTCTTCCCTTCCCTCCTTGCTTTTTGACTTGCAAATACAGAAGACCTAAACTTATACCTAGCTCAAAAGAAATAGGAATGGTAGAGACTGAGTGCCAAATCCAGAGTCCCCTTTGGACAGTGTCTTAGTTTGCTAGGATGACTATAATGAAATATTGCATAACATACCAGCTGACAGAATACCGCAGACTGTGTAGTTTGAACAACAGGAATTTATTTTCTCACCAGTTTGGGATGCTGAAGTCCACGATCAAGGTGCCAACAGGGTTAGTTTGCTCTGAGACCCTTCTATTTGCCTTACAGGTGGCCACGTTCTAGTTTCCTCTTCACCTATTGTCCTTCTGTGCACACACCCCTGCTGTCTCCTCTGTACTTGCTATTTGCGCAAGGGTGTGAAATCAGAATTGATTAGGGTCCTATCATCGCAGGCTTGCTTTAATTTGTTACCTCTTTAAACACCATATCTTCAAATACAGTCACATTCTGAGGTACGTAAAATTAGGGCTTCAATGTGTGAATTTTGGAGGTACACAATTCAGCATATAACAGAAGGCAGGGAGAAGAGAAGCTCCTCAGATTCATACTTTGAAATCCAGTTCATAAACAGATGAGTCAGTTTGATTATCACACAGATCAAGTTTCTTTCTCATTTTGGAACTGAAAGATATACCTTTGTCACAGAAGGGAATGCTATTGCTAAAGAGATTATCTCATTAATATTGTCTTTCTCTGGAGGTTTTCTCCAAATGTGGGAATGAAGTAGGAAAGGAGAACAGGGAAATCAAGGCAAGCTGAAAAGCCCTTCCAAGGTATCTCTAACAGGACAGGAGTTTTCAGAAAATTGAGGCTAAGGCCCAGAAAGGCTACAATCTATTGGCTCATGTGAAAATACTGATGTGGTTTTTTGACATTAATGCACCAAGCCTACTCTAAATCCTTGATAACAAACCTATGGGTATTTGATAATAAATAAGTACCCATGGTGGAGGGAGGGACACCTAGGTAGCATAAGTCCAATAATTCTTAGATAAAGGAATGAGGACATGATGTAACTGAACTTCAGACTTCTCCTAAGACGTTATAAATCATATTTCAAAATGAAATATTATGAATTTGAAAAAAAAAAAGTGTTGGGGTTAAATCAAGAATGTCCATGGGTCACATCTGGGTGGTTACCCATGTTCTTCCCAAAGCACATTCACCAATATAGCTTTGTATTCCAACAAACTCATAAAATAAGTATCGTAATTCAGGTTTTACAAATGAGAAAACTGAGGGTCATAGAAATTAAGGAACTTGCTGGCTTTATCCAACTGATAAATGACAGATGCAGCATTGAAACCCTGTGACTGATATCAAAGCTCTGAGTTTTCTTTTGTTTCATTCTACCTCGCAGAAAATGTATTTTAATCCAGGTATTATAGTGCACAGTTATTTCTAAAAGCTTATTTCTAAGGCATATTTCTTAACTGTCCACTACAGTTTTGAAAGAGAAAAGAAGAGAAATAAGAATAATGGGACCCATAACCCTCTCTGTCACACAACTGAAGCCTATTCCAATCAAGTAACCACCGCTCCACCTAGTGGTAGTATTCTCTAATTGGAGGTCAAGAGCCACCTCTAAAACCACTTGAAATGGAAAGAAGCGTGCCTAGTTTCTGTAATCCCACACTAACTTTTAGAAATGCTAGAATAATCTTATCCTAATTGTGTTAGGTTGTATGGAGCATGGGCGTCCTATGCTTAGCACTCGTGGCATTGGACCATCTTTTAGGACAGGCTGTGTCACTAATGACTCTTTAGACTCCTTTCATTCAGAAAATCACACAGTTATTGGAATATTATAAATTGATTTAGAATTAATAAAATAATCCTTTCCCTTCCTTTCTCTCATTCTCTACTAAGTTCCTATTTATTTGTCAGGAGTCAAATACAGCCTCTTCCAGAAAGCTCTTCTAACCCTGATCCTTACCCAAGAAGGATTTTGGATCTTCGATATCAACCCTTTGACTGTAGTGCCATTTTCAAATATCTTCTCCCATTCCATGGGTTGCTTCTTAGCTTTGTTGACTGTTTCCTTTGCTGTGCAGAAGCTTTTTATCTTGATGAAGTTCCAAAAGTTCATCTTTGTTTTTGTTTCCTTTGTCTTTGGAGACGTGTCTTGAAAGAGGTTGCTTCGGTCAATGTCGAAGCAGTTACTACCTATGTTCTGAGACTCTAGGATTTTGATGGATTCCTGTCTTACATTGTGGTCTTTCATCCATTTTGAGTTTACCTTGTGTATGGTGTAAGAGAATGGTCCAGTTTTATTCTTCTGTATGTAGTTGTTCAATTTCCCTGCACCACTTATTGAAGAGACTGTTGTTTTTTCATTGGGTATTTTTTCCTGCTTTGTCAAAGATTATTTGACCATAGAGTTGAGAGGCCCATATACTGGGCTGTCTATTCTGTTCCATTGGTCTATGTGTCTATTTTTATGTCAGTACCATGCTGTCTTGATGATCACAGTTTTGTAATGTACCTTGAAATCAGGCAACTTGATGCCCCCAGCTTTGCTTTTCTTTTTCAACATTACCTTGGTGATTCAGGGTCTTTTCTGGTCCCATACAAATTTTAGGATTGTTTGTTCCAACACTTTGAAAAATTCTGATGGTATTTTGATCAGGATGGTGTTGAAAGTATAGATTGCTGGGGAGCATAGACAATTGCACTACTGTGATTTACCCCAAAGATACAGATGTAGTGAAAAGAAGGGCCATATGCACCCCAGTGTTCATAGCAGCAATGTCCACAATAGCCCAACTGTAGAAAGAGCAGAGATGCCCTCAACAGATGAATGGATAAAGAAGATGTGTGTAAGACTTCGACGTCAGTGAGGATGAATGGCAGGGTGAGTAAAGGAGAGAACCAGGCGCAGCAAATGGTTTGAGTAGGTTTTAATGGAGGTGATCTTGGGCGAGGTTCTCTGGTCCTGTAGAGAGGAGGGCCAGGGAAGTCAAAAGGTGGGGCTGGTCATGCTTATTTGTATCAGCTGGGTTCGGGGTGTGGTTTCTGGGAAGTTTTAGGTGGGAATTTCTAAGCAATGAGAGTGAGATCTTGGGGCTAATGCAACCTCCTGTGGGTGTTGCATGTGCAGGGTGAGTTGAGTTTTGGCTTATTCACTGTGATGCAGCATTCTGAAAGTGGGAAGTCCCGAGATGAAGAGTCCCGAGGAGTGGTACTGACAGATGCAGTGGCCATCTTGCAGTCTGTTCCTATGACCACCGCCCCAATAATGTGGTCCATATATACAATGGAATGTTACTCAGTCATCAGAAAGGATGAATACCCAACATTTGCATCAACATGAACAGGACTGGAGGAGATTATGCTAAGTGAAATAAGTGAAGCAGAGAAAGTCAATTATCATATGGTTTCACTTGTGGAACATAGGAATAGCATGGAGGACATTAGGAGAAGGAAATAGAAAACAAAGGGGGAGAAATCAGAGCGGGGAATGAACCATGGGAAACTATGGACTCTGGGAATCAAACTGAGGGTTTTAGAGGGGAGAGGTGTGGGAAGATGGGTTAGCCCGGTGATGGATATTAAGGAGACCAAGGATTGCATGGAACACTTGGTATTATACACAAGCAGTGAATCATGGAACACTACATCAAAACTAATGACATACTGTATGGTGACTAACATAACATAATAGAAAATTTTTTTAAAAAGGAGATTTTATTGTTCAGTCTTATGCCTTACAATATTGTAAAGTCTGACTAAAAGGGACTATTGATCTCTAGATCATTAACTTATTATCAGAACATGGAATTTAGATGTTAGCTGAAAGTATATATAAACTATATCATTATTTCAGTGGCTACTCAAAAATTAAACATCAAATGTGCTTTATTGTCAAGCTCACCCTAACTTTCTTTTCCTCTATTTACTGTGGCTGACCAACTCTAGCTTATGCACATGTAAAATCCGCATTGACCATGAGAATACAGGCAACTATATGCTGATAGTTTTATTGATCTGTTTATGAGAAATTGTTAAAAATGCATAGTACCTAAATTTTTGTCTTTGCTCAAATAAAGAGTACATGTGTCAGAAACTAAAACTTGTCAAGTCTAGCATAATATCTCCTTCACATATTGTTCTGTTCTCCCACACAGTAGTTTTAAATACTACTTTTCAGCAGTTGAATGCTGGAAATTTGCATGCTAATTCTATTAGGGAAAATGGTCATATTCTATTCAGACTGAATACAGGTTAAATTGGTGAGACACTGGGATACTTTGCCACTTGGCTTCAAGTTAAGAGAATGGCATCGGTGTTGAGGTTGGCATCCAGTGCTCAGTCTTTCCCTTTTACAAGATGGTTTAGAAAATTTCCAAGTTTCCTTTTGGCTTCATTTCTAATAATCCAGACTTCTACGAAGGAGAAAAGATAATTTAAAATGCCAAACTGCAAAATATCTGAAAAGATCAAAAACTGAACATGTTGGACACACTTCAGGGGAAACCAAAGTCAAATAGTAACTACTTATCAGCAGCTGAAACCCAACCTTTAAAATTAAAGTTGTAAAAAGAATTTGAGATAAACAACAGAAAAGAAGATAGGACTCATTCTGGACAATGGCTCTTCAATGTTTAAAAAAATGTTCAATTCAATTTTTTATTTTAATTTGTTTTTTGCATAGGAGCATGGAAATTAAAATTGGTAATAAGTCCAAATTATTTCCCTTTCATATTAAATAGAATTCCATAAAATACAATTTAAGAAAAGTTAAATTGATGGTTTTTACAGTCGATGATCTAAAAATATAATTCTTTTTTTTTTTTTATTTTATTCACTTATTTGTCAGAGAGACAAAGGGAACACAAGCAGGGGGAGTGGAAGGCCAAAGGAGAAGCAGGCTCCCTGCTGAGCAAGGAGCCCAGTGTGGGACTCAATCTCATGATCCTGGGATCATGGCCTGAGCTGAAGGCAGATGGTTAATGGACTGAGCCACCCAGGTGTCCCTAAAAATATAATTCTTTTTTTTTTTTAAGATTTTATTTATTTGACAGAGAGAAACACAGCCAGAGAGGGAACACAAGCAGGGGGAGTGAGAGAGGGAGAAGCAGGCCTACTGTGGAGCAGGCAGCCGGATGTGAGACTCGATCCCAGGTCTCTGGGATCGTGACCTGAGCTGAAGGCAGTTGCTTAACCAACTGAGCCACCCAGGTGCCCTAATTCTCTTTTTTAATAATTCTTTATTCTATTTAGAATTTCCTAAAAATGACTTTAATAGAATTATTTTTTAAGTATAATCTTCTTACTAGTCAGCTCTATACATGCAGAGTCATATATATGTCATATATACATATAAATTAGCATATATACATATATATGAAAAAATCATGTACACTTAAGTTAGTATTAAACAGTATTTTATGTAAGACATTATGCAGGGCAGTGTGGGTATGTAGACAAGAATTGAAGAACTGTGACATTTTGGAATCTATCAAAAGAAGGGGTTTATTCTTAAATGATTCAGATGTAATTCTAAAAGTATTAACATTAAGAAAGAATCATTAGCATTCTATTTATATTCTTCAAGACCCAGAATATCATTTGTTTGCTTTGCTTAATGCATGTTAATGGATTTTGTCAAGTTCAAATGTATTTGAATTTCTACATAATTGGTTCTCAATTCAAGAAAATAATGATATCTCTTTTAGTCAGCCTGCACAATTTTTGTTACCTTTTGTAAACTAACATAGGGTGTGAAAAGGATGTTGACTTATATCTGTATTTATTCTGTTATATTGTACATTCCTTGAGAATGTATGATCCTGTTTATTTAAAAACAAAGTTTCTCTTTCAGATATCTTCTGAAAGAATAAAGGCAATTTTGTTAATTGTTAGTTGTAACCATTAAATTTCAATTTTAAAACAAATGAGCAAATGTATAGTGGGATTATGAATTTTGTTCTGATGTTGGTTCAAAGGAGATTTAATTCATTTATCAGTTCTAGGCTTTATGAACCATTACAAAGTCTAGTTCACCGAACTATTCCAGACATTTGTAATAGGCTATATTCATCTGTTCCTTACTCATTCACAAATATGTATGGAAAAGCTATCAGATGCTGGGTACTGTGCCATATTTGAAAAGTAAGAGAGAAATACTGATCTCAGACAAGTTGTACATAGTAAGGTCATATTTGCAAATACACATAATATGAAATAAAAGTGAACCTATGTGGTTTTTTCCTATTTTTAATTATTTATTTTTTTATTGACATACAATGTAGTATTTGCTTCAGGGGTATAGGTCTGTGAATCATTAGTCTTACATAATTCACAGCACTCACCATTGCACATACCCTCCCCAATATCCATAACCTAGCCACCCTCTCACTCCCCCCTCCCCAACAACCCTCAATTTGTTTCTTTAGATTAAGAGTCTCTGATGGTTTGTCTCCCTCCCTGGTCCCATCTTGTTTCCTTTTTTCCCTCCCTCTACCCCTCTACCCCTCGACCCCTCACCCTGCCTCTCAAATTCCTCATATCAGAGAGATATGATAATTGTCTTTCTCTGATTGACTCATTTCTCTCAGCATAACACCCTCCAGTTCCAGCCATGTTGTTGCAAATGGATTCCTTTTCTTAGCCGCATAGTATTCCCTTGTATATATATACCACATCTTCTTTATCCCTTCATCTGTTGATGGACAGCTAGGTTATTTCCATAGTTTGGCTATTGCTGCTATAAACACTTAGGTGCACGTGCCTCTTTGGATCACTACATTTGTATCTTTAGGGTAAATACCCATAGTGATATTACTGGGTCATATTTTCAACTTTTTGAGGAATCTCCATACTGTTTTCCAGGGTGGCTGCACCAGCTTGCATTCCCACCAACAGTATAGGAGGGTTCCCCTTCCCCCATATCCTCACCAACATCTGTCATTTCCTATCTGATTAATTTAACCATTCTTACCAATGTGAGGTAGTATCTCACTGTGGTTTTGATTTGTATTTCCCTGATGCTGAGTGATGTTGAGCACGTTTTCATGTGTCTGTTGGCCATTTGGATGTCTTCTTTAGAGAAACGTCTGTTTGTGTCTTCTGCCCATTTCTTGTTTGGATTATTTGTTCTCTGGGTGTTGAATTTGATAAGTTCTTTATAGATTTTTGCATACTAGCTCTTTATCTGATATGTTATTTGCAAATATCTTATCTATTCTGTCGGTTGTCTTCTGGTTTTATTGGCTGTTCCCTTTGCTGGGCAAAAGCTTTTTATCTTGATGAGGTCCCAATAGTTCATTTTTTCCCTTGCTTCCCTTGCTTTTGGTGGTGTTTCTAGGAAGAAGTTGCTGTGGCCGAGGTCAAAGACGTTGCTGCCTGTGTTCTCCTCAAGGATTTTGATGGATTCCTGTCTCACATTGAGGTCTTTCATCAATCTTGAGTCTATTTTTGTGGGTGGTGTAAGGAAATGATCCATTTCATTCTTCTGCACATGGCTGACCAGTTTTTCAAACATCGTTTGTTGAAAAGACTGTCTTTTTTCCATTGTACATTCTTTCCTGCTTTGTCAAAGATGAGTTGAAAATAGAGTTGAGGGTCCATTTCTGGGTTCCCTATTCTGTTTCATTGATCGAGTGTCTGTTTTTGTGCCATAACCATATTGTCTTGATGATTACATCTTTGTAATAGAGCTTGAAGTCTGGAACTGTTATGCCACCAACTTTGGTTTTCCTTTTCAACATTCCTCTGGCTATTCAGGGTCTTTTCTGGTTCCATATAAATTTTAAGATTATTTGTTCCATTTCTTTGAAAAAAAAAATTGATGGTATTTTGATAGGGATTGCATTAAATCTTTGATAAAGATTGCTTTAGGTAGCAGAGACATTTTCACAATATTTGTTCTTCCAATCCATGAGCATGGAATGTTTTTTCCATTTCTTTGTGTCTTCCTCAATTTCTTTCATGGATACTTTATAGTTTTCTGAGTACAGATTCTTTGTCTCTTTGGTTAGGTTTATTCCTAGGTATCTTTTGGTTTTAGGTGCAGTGTAAATGGGATCAACTCCTTAATTTCTCTTTCTTCTGCCTTGATGTTGGTGTATAAGAAATGCAATAGACTTCTATGCATTGATTTTATATCCTGACACTTAACTAAATTCCTGTATGAGTTCTAACAGTTTTGGCATGGAGTCTTTTGGATTTTCCACATAAAGTATCATATTACCTGCAAAGAGTGAGTTTGGCTTCTTCTTTGCTGATTAATTTAAAAGTGAACTTAGGTTAAGACTGCCATGGATAAATCGCAGTGGTGTGGTGATCAGAGAAAAAGATGATTTTCAGATGACAGTGAAAACATTTTGTGAAGGGAATTAAATTTGAAGTAGGTCTTTAAGAATAATTGAGACTACATTGGACTTGTAATTGAGATTTGGGTTTACATACAAAGGTGGGAGGACTTGCCACATGTGAAAGCACAGCAGAAGCAACAAATGAAATCTGTGTGTAAATTGTGATAGAATCTGCAGGATATGTAAAGGTACATAATACATAACCTATTAAGATGGATGCATTTGTATGAGGTGATGTAGCAACCTGACGATGAAGATAAAGAACATGCATTATTACATACATCTGGATCATTTCTTTTTGATGTTCATGCTTGCAGAACCATTTCATTGGTCTACCATTTTTGTTGGGTCTGAGAAGATGCTTTGAGTGAGTAATTTGTCACCTTTTAGTTTGCAAAAGAAAATTACTCTAAGATTGAGGCATGAGTCCTGAATCACAAATGAATCAAATTCACAATGTGCACTAATAGGACTATTAGGTTAAGTAACATGGCCATTTAGTTTCAGAGTTGCATAGACCTGCCCCTGTTCTTTGACTCAGTGTTCTCTTTGTACAGATGACGATTCTACTTTGAAGAACATAATCTCTGCTCCGTTTACCATCCTTAGGGAAAACCGTTAGTCAAACTTACTCTGTTTTTATCTTGTTTATATAAAACTGGCCATCCATTCTTGCCTTTTGCCTCTTGTTATATTACCAATGCCTGTTTTATGTAACAAGAGCAAAATACCTAAACCAAACTGGCTATAAACAAAGTGTGTTCTCTGTAACAGTAAACAGAGTGACATTATTAGAGCAATGGAAACATGTCGGTAGAAGTCATTTGACTGATGGAAAATATGCACAATTGTAAGTACAAAGCCCATTTTACCTGGTCATCTTGGTCTATGAAAGGACAGAAATCCTAACCATAGCACTGTGGCATAAGAGAGAAGGTCCCTGGACTGGATACTGTATTCTAAGCCTGACTCTGTTAATTTCTGGCATCATGATATTAATTGCTTCTTTTCCACCCTCTGGAGACCTTGATTTCCTCATCTGTAAAATGAACAGACTGGATATTCGCAGCTTTAAAAATTCAAGGATTCTATGTTCATCATAAGGTCAGAGCTTAGGAACTTCCTTTGGTTTTAGTACCTTCTGAGAAATCAAACAAGTGTACTTATCATCTCTCTGTCTGAATGACAGTACACTTGAAACATGACAGAGGTAAATTATATTCAATAACTTTGGACTTTAGAGAAAAGCATTAAGTGAACCAGGCCCCTCACTCTTGACGTTCTTTAGTGGTGAATGTGTTTATTTTGAATTATCCTTCTGAAGGCTCATCATCACAGCAAGGTGCATTGCAGCAAAGATGTTTATATATATATATATATATATAAAACTACAACTCTGGCTTTTCAATTCTATCAAACTATTTGTCTAACAGATTACTCTTAGGCTGTCAAAATAAAAGTGACTGGTGAGACTGTATGTGTGAGCTTGATTGAGGCTGAGCAGAACACACCTATGAGATGTGGTTTTCTAGTCCTGCTAGGGATAGAATGTCAGGTCTCTGTCTACTCACACTGGCTGGGTACCTGTATGATACCAGGATTCATTCTCTTTGTTTTTGTTTTGTTTTGTTTTGTTTTTTAATCATACATTCCTTCTAGACTAATAAGAAGTTTTGTGGTTTGTGCAATACCTTATGACAATATCACAGCAATCCTGCCTGCTACACTGTACTCAAAACATTTTAAAAGCAGCTTTACTCTATATTAGAGGACTGAAAGACTTATTTAGTTAGTAGGTTAATTTTAGTTGACCAACAGTTTTCCCCCCTTAAGTTAATTTATCATTTGAAGCAATAATACTTGCACAGAACAGAGTTAAGTCTATTTCTTACAGCTCTCTTCTCCAGCTACCCAAATCCCTTCCCAGGAAACAAACACCAGCATCTGCTGCTTGTGTAAACCCTCAAGAGACTTTCTAAACATAATATAAGCAATACCTACTTCTGCATATGTGCATTTATGTGCATATTTAATATAAATGGTAGCATTTATGTGCAAATTTAATATAAATGGTAGCATGTACAAATATGCACATTCACTTTGGATGTGTGTAAATTTAATACAAATGGTGGTATGTATGAATATTCACACTCACAGATTGCTGCTTTGATTGAACAATGCATCTTAGAGTCTTTCATTAGCAATACATAGTAAGCTACTTTATTGTCTTCAGCTGCTGTATAATATTCCATCATATGGACATGCCAGAATTTATCGGATCCCCTATTGAAGGACATTTAAGTTGTTACCAGTATTTTGATATCATAAGCATTGTTACCATGAATATAATCTTGAACATAGTCCATTTTGCACACATGCCTTTATAGGTGCAGGTCAAATTCCCAAAAGTGGGTCAGTGGGCTTTTGCATTAGAATATGAGAATTTATCTGCAATCCCTAATAGCCGTCCTTTTGTCATGTCCCACAAATTTTGATATTTTGTGTTTCATTGTTATTCGCCTAGAACTACTTTTAATATCCTCTGTGATTTCTTACTTGCCCCATGGATTCTATATAAATCTGTTGATTCCAAATATTCAAGGCTCTTTGAGGTATTTAAGTTTTATTAATTTCTAATTTAATTTTGTTGTCAGTGAACCTACTTTGAGATATCTATCTTTTGACTTGTTATATGGGCTAACATATAAATATTCATTTTGTTTTTGTTCAGTGAGTGTTCTACACTATTAATTAGGCCAGGTTTTTGATAGTACTTCATTGAGTCCCAAAAGTTCATTTTCACTTTTGTTTCCTTTGCCTTTGGAGACGTGTCTTGAAAGAAGTTGCTGTGGCTGATGTCGAAAAGGTTACTGCCTATGTTCTTCTCCAGGATTTTTATAAAGACCTCACGTTGAGGTCTTTCATCCATTTCGAGTTTGTCTTTGTGTATGGTATAAGAGAATGATCAAGTTTCATTCTTCTATACGTAGCTGTCCAATTTTCCCAGCACCATTTATTAAAGAGACTGTCTTTTTTCCACTGAATATTTTTTCCTGCTTTGTCAAAGATGATTTGATCTTGGAGTTGAGGGTCCATATCTGGGCTCTCTACTCTGTTCTCTTGGTCTACATGTCTGTTTTTGTGCCAGTACCATGCTGTCTTGGTGATCACAGCTTTGTAGTCAAGCTTGAAATCAGGCAACGTGATGCCCCCACTTTTGTTTTTCTTTTTCAACATTTCCTTAGCAATTTGGGATCTTTTTTGGTTCCATACAAATTTTAGGATTGTTTGAAACACTTTGAAAACACTTTGAAAAATGACGGTGGAATTTTGATTGGGATGGCATTGAAAGTATAGATTGCTCTGGGCAGTATAGACATTTTAACAATGTTCATTCTTCTGATCCATGGACATGAAATATTTTTCCATCTTTTTATGTGCCCCCAAAATTAACAGGACAGGAAACAAGTGTTGGAAAGGATGTGGAGAAAGGGGAACCCTCTTACACTGTTGGTGGGAATGTAAGCTGGTGCAGCCACTGTGGAAAACAGTGTGGAGATTCCTCAAAAAATTAAAAGTAGAGCTACCCTATGACCTGGCAATTGCACTATTGGGTATTTACCCCAAAGATACAGATGCAGTGAAAAGAAGGGCCATATGTACGCCAAAGTTCATAGTAGCAGTGGCCACAATCGCCAAACTATGGAAAGAGCCAAGATGCCCTTCAACAGACAGATGGATAAAGAAGATGTGGTCCATATATACAATGGAATATTATTCAGCCATCAGAAAGGATGAATACCCAAATTTTGTGTCAACATGGGCAGGACTGGAGGAGACTATGCTGAGTGAAATAAGTGAAGCAGTGAAAGTCAATTATCATATGGTTTCACTCACTTGTGGAGCATAAGGATAATATGGAGGACATTAGAAGAAGGAAAGAAAAAGTGAATTGGGATAAATTGGAGGGAGAAATGAACCATGAGAGACTGTGGACTCTGAGAAACAAAGTGAGGGTTTTGGAGGGGAAGGAAGTGGGAGGATGGGTGAGCCTGGTGGTGGGTATTAAGGAGGTCACATATTGCAGGGAGCCCTGAGTGTTGTGCATAAACAATGAATCTTGGAACACTGAAAAAATAAAATTAAATTTAAAAAAAGATTATTATATCTAAGTCTTGATGCAGTAGCCTTTGATTGCTATGAAATGTTCCCTTTTAACTCTGATAATATTCCTTATCTTGAAGCATACTTCATCTGATAGTAATATAGCCATATCTACTTTCTTTTTTTTATTATCTTCAGTTAGCCATTGTATAGTACATAATTAGTCCTTGATGCATTTCTTTTTTCTACTGTTGACTTGTGTATATCTTTTCCATATTTCTACCTTCAACCTCTATGAGATGTAAAGATATCACTTACAGACAATACTGTTGCATTTTGCAATTTTGTTCAGTCTTACAGGCTCTGCCTTTTAATTGTACTGTTTATTTTATTTATAATCAATATGGTAGGGTTTAAATCTACCATTTGCTATTTGTTTTCTGTTTCTCTCATCTGATTTTTATTTTTCCATTTTCCTTCATTTTTCTTTTTAATTAATGTGTTTTATGTTCCATTTAAATCCCTATATTGGCCCCTTAGTTTTACTTTTTTTGTGTATTATATTTATAGTTATTGCTCTAGAGAGTACAACAGGGATTCTTACTTTATGGCATGGTACTTAGAATTAATATTAAGACCCTTGACATAATATATAAGATCTATAAAACAATATATTTCAATTAAATCTTTGTCCTTTCTACAAGGTATATACATAACCCCCACACACATATATTTACATACATATATATATATACACATATATACACATCTACAAGGTGTATATATATATACACACACATATACATTAACATTGTATATATACACACATCACATTATGTATACATTATATATACATATATACATTATATATACATATACATACATTATATGTTATGTATACATATACTTTATATATGTACATTTACATTAGAACCCTTTCAGTGCAATGTTTTTTAATCAAAAGAAGAAAAAGTAAGTTCTTTTATATTTGTCAACATATGTATGATTTCCAGTGCTATTTATCCCTTCCTATATAAACTAGTTACTATCTAGTATAATTTCCCTTCAGCCTGAACAATATCTTTCAGGATTTATTATAATTCAAGTCTGCTAGAAGTGAACTCATTTATTTTGTTTATCTAAGCATATTTTTACTTTACCTTACCAGTTTTGAAGGATATATACACTGGATATGGAATTATGTGTTCATTTATTTTTTCCCTTTAGCATTTTAATGACTTCATTCTGTTGTCTTGTCCTTTCCATTGCTTACTGGTGCTTGAAGTGTCCTTTCCCTTCTCTGCTTCGTTACATTTTTTTTTTTATTATTGATCAGAACTGTGGCAGGTACTAAGTGAAGTTGTGTATGTGATGAATTGAAGTGCAGGTGGGAGAAGATAGAAGACAAGGTGCCCAGGCTTGATTCAGGACTTTAGTTATGAAGTACCTGACTATAGTTTGGGTGTATTTATCCTGCTTGGGATTTCTTTAGCTTTTTATATCTATATCTGCAAGGTTTTTATATTTACTTTACTTGACAAATTTTAACATTATTTATTCATTGTTTCTGTTTTATTTTACTTCTTTTTCTATAGGTTAGACTGCTTGATATTGTTGACAGGTTCCTGACTCTGTGTGTGTGTGTTCAAATCTTCATTTATCAATATATTTTAGCTTGGATAATTTCAGTTAATCTGTCTTCAAGTTCACTGATGCTTTCATTTGCCAGTTTCCAGTTTATTAATAAGTACATCCAATAACTTTTCCCCTACAAATCTTGACCTTTTCAGTTCTAAAATTTTCATTCTATTCTTTTTTCCATCATTTTCATTTTTTTTTTCTGTTGATGTTTCTTGTTTGTTTACTCATTGTGTCCTTTTTTCTTTAAGTCCTATAACATTTTTAGGAGCTATTTTAAAGTCTTTGTCTATTAATTTGAACATGACCTTCTGTTTTTTGTTTGTTTGATTTTATTGAGTGCTTAATTGACTGATTATGGGTTACATTATTGCTAACTTATATCCATGTTTTTAAATTTTGTATTATATGTCAGACATTTGTATGATATACTGTAGAGTACATTGCATTATCTTTTGATACAGATTATGTGTTTATATCCTGGCATTGAGATAAACAACTAATAGATCTTGATCTTTTAGGGTGTGTGTGTGTTTCAATCTTGATTATTTTCCTTCTGTCTTTAATCCAGGAGGGTGGGGACCTTATGTAAAGTGTGGTCATTAACTCTAAATTGTGCCCATTCTGAGATCTCCAGTGAATGTCAAATATCAAGGTCTCTCCTTTCTAACTTTCTAGAAGTTCAGCATATACCAGCCCTGTACAACCTCTTATATCTCTATTGAGCTCTTGATTCTGTAGTAGCTGCTCTAAGCTGGGTCTTGCGGAGTCGTATCCTCAGCATGTTAGTCCATCCATAGGCCCAAGGTCCTCAGGAAATTCCCATAAAACTTCCTGACCTCCATTCCATCAGGTTTCTTTTCTCTGGCATCCTGATCTACAAATTTAAGTGCCTTTAGTAGTCCTAAACTCCAGTTTCTGCCTCCACAGTTCAAAATAACCACAGTGCTACACTTCAGCATTACTTCTCCATTCCAGGGTTGGAAAGTACCTCTTGCAGAAAGCCAGGATCACTGTAATACTTACCTCATATAATTTCCTTCTCTCAAAGATCAAAGCCCAGCAATTTCAGTTGATGAGTGCCTGGAAACTGTTGCCTCATATTTTGTCCAGTATTTATAATTGTTACATCAGGAAGTTAAGTTTGATTGGTTATTCCGACTTCATGGAAGTTGACACATGGAGTCTTAAAAACTGGAAAATTTGGAGCATCTGGATGGCTCAGTTGGTTGACTATCTGCCTTAGGCTCAGGTCTTGATCCCAGACTCCTGGGATCATGCCCCACGTAGTGCTCTCTGCTCACTAGGGAGTCTACTTCTCCTTCTCCCTCTCCCTCTGCCACTCTCCATACTTTCTCTCTCTCTCTCTCTCTCTCTCTCTCTCTCTCTCTCTGTCATCAAATAAATGAAATAAAATATTTTAAAAATAAGTAAAAATTAGAAAATTTCATGTAAATATATATTGCCAGACTTACCTGATAATTTCCAGGGCCCTTTAGAGTATTCAGAATGACTTCCCAGAAGGTATAACAATGGTTTCATTGAAATATGGTAATTTGAAAATAACCCTACTGCCATCCTTACTCCCAGAAAAGAAAGCATAGGCTGAGGCACCGTTCCTCTTTCATGAATGGCCTGAGGGTGGTCAATGTACTTGCCCTGATGTGCAAACTCATAGTTATATACTGTGTACTTACTCACTTCACAGGAAGCAATGGTGTCTTTAACAGAGTATCACACTGTTCCCTCAATATCTGCTGTCTCTAGAATAGTCAGCATTCTGGAAATAATTCTGATAACACTGAAACGTAATAGGATTACCCACTGGTCTTTTCCACTTTCCCATTTCTACCTCACCTCTATGCTTGTAAGCTTTGAGCTAGAGGCCAAGTCAAAGGGTTATGTGGCATTATGCCTCATTAGGGGGTGTTAGGAAACTGAAAATCATATTACTTATCTCAGATTGATAAAAACATCCTCTAACAGAAAAAGATAAATAGATTCATCTGGTTACTCTGTAAATAATGGCCAGATTGAGCCTCAAGCAGCACTGCCTTGATTAGCCTGTTTTAGGGAAAACACATTTTTTGAATTTACTAAGTAGAGTGACTTTTCTCAATCTGCTGTCAGGCTAACCCTTCTCATTTGTGATATCAGATATAACCTAAAAACTGTAACCAGAAGTAAATAAAGTGAGTGATATATCGAGTACAACAATAGGCACGCCTTTATTGTCTCTTTTTTTTTTTTTAAACAATTTTTTTTTTTTAAAGATTTTATTTATTTGACAGAGAGAAACACAGCCAGAGAGGGAACACAAGCAGGGGGAGTGAGAGAGGGAGAAGCAGGCTTCCCGCCGAGCAGGGAGCCCAACGTGGGACTCGATCCCGGGTCTCCAGGATCATGCCCTGAGCCGAAGGCAGTTGCCCAACCAACTGAGCCACCCAGGCATCCCGCCTTTATTGTCTCTTAATGATTCAACCGTATAGTGAGGGTATTATTAGTATTAACTTATAGATAATAAAACTGAGCTTCAGAGAAATTAAATAACTTATTCAAGTTAAAAAACTGGGGATTTGAATCTTTATGTCTGCCTGCTTCCAAAATTGTTTCCAGTATACCAATTTTCATTATTTTATGATAGTTTAGATTTACCTTATTGTCTTGTAAGATATTGCAAAGAATGTGTTAACAAAGAAACTTTATTTTTAGAGAAATTAGCTCAGTAGTTTTCCAGTAAAAATTATCTCAAAAGTATATAGATAAAGATTCCATATCTGCTGAGGTTTTTCTTAGGTTATAAAATTAGATTTGTTCTAGTCAAAGCAACTCAGTTTAAAAAAAAAAATGTTTCATTTAAGATAATATGTTTTAGCATTTTTTGCCTCTGGTCAGGATGGGAAATGAAAGTTCTCTTGCTTGACTTACTATCATTATGTCTGACAACATAGTTGACAGAACAACTGCTAATATACCAAGGATTTTCAAATTCTGTACATCTAAAAGCCATTAAAAGTGAGCAAACCAGAAGCTTCACATCCAAATATTCAAAGGGTATAACCAAAGGAATTATCTATCTCTAAAGTTGTTGGGCATATATTGTGTTGCAAGAATCATCGAGTTTTTTCTTTCTTTCTTCCTTATATACAACCCAATAAAAAGGTAGCACGGAAACAGGGGAGATGGTTTTGCAGATGAAAAAGATTTGGATTTTTAATTGTAAAGGAAAAAAATAAAAAATGAGAAATCCCTTGGATCTAGTATGTGTTTGAAAAGTCAATAATTTTTACATATCAGAGTTAGCCATAACTACTGACTGTTTTATTTCCTCTGATTATATTTTCAGTTTTGTTTTCCTGATAACAATATATTGCCACAAGTTTTGGTAGGTAAGCACTTTTTTAAAATAATAATGTCTTATATGAACTCCTTAATTTCAAGAAATTAACTATTGAATTTGAATGATAAAGCTATGGAAGGTTTAAATCAAAAGGGACATTTGGAATTGCCTAGTTTAACAAAGTTCTCTTTTACACTTAGGGGAATAAGGAACTTAAGATGGAAAGCGATCTTCCCTATTTGAACAGATTACAGATATACAGGAATAAAAATCCAGATTTCATGAAGCTTTTTCACCAGATTATTTTGACTAAGAGTAGATTTTTTTTTAAATTCCAACAACTGTGAAATACATGGAATATGAGGGAAATTAACAATCATGGTGCTTGCCTTCATAGAGCTTAATTCATATGTAATATCATGCCAACTAGTGTTGAGTTATGGAGAAAAAAAGAACATAAAGGATTAGAAAGTGAGGAGGAGGTGCTAAATTATGTAAGGTAGTCAGGGAAGCTCTCTGAGATAGTCAGATTTAAGTAGTGACCTGAATGAAATGAGAGCAAACCGTGTTAACATGAAGACATTTTTAAGAACTGAGGATCTCAGTTGTGAGGAACTTGAAATGGGTTGTGCTTGCTTTTAAGAAACAGCAAGGAGACTGCAGGCTGCAGTGCAATGAGTGTTCATTCATTCATGGCACATTCATCCCATGGAGTATTGGTAGCTAGAGCAGTAAGGAGGGCATGGAGATCTGCAAAGAAAGAGTTGAAGATAAATTGTAACTAGACTACCATTTAGTTATATTAACTCTACAGGATTATAGAAGTCATGTATTCCTAGTCGAGCTGGGAAGCATACATTTTTCAAGTAAAGCTAGTAGGAGCAAAAGTGGTTGTGAGTGATGTCACTCTAAAACGCAGAGATTTTATCATCTGAAGTCAAAATCTTCTATGTGAAATAAGTACTTTCAAGTAATTCTATAGGTCTTTATTGGTATCAAAGAGCTTGTACATGTGCTACATAATTTGATCTTTATAGTTTCATGAATCTGTAGTAAACATATCATCAGTTTATAGTAGAGCAAGTTGAGGTTCAGAGAGGTTAACTGATTTGCCAAAGGTCAGTTTGACAATTGAAAAATTGTTAGTTCATAATAAGCCAGAAATTTAGAGAATGCAAATGCTTTTACAGAAATATTTATTGTGCATTTCTTCATGTGTTATGGGTAGTTCTCTTTTTCTGGTCTGTTCATTTTATGTTTTATTATTATGATGATTATTATAGGAACTTATAAATGATAAGTTTTAACTTAAGCAGTTTTACAGGCACTATTTAAAACATGTAAGTATGTACATTATATAATGGCCTATAACAGAA
Organism: Spilogale gracilis; assembly: GCA_004023965.1. Taxonomy (NCBI): domain Eukaryota; kingdom Metazoa; phylum Chordata; class Mammalia; order Carnivora; family Mephitidae; genus Spilogale; species Spilogale gracilis. The sequence goes on from PITA01004376.1 coordinate 112,506, forward strand.
AGTGAGAATTAGAATAAGTGAGTTGGAGGGAAAACATTTTTGTTGAATAAATTAATGTGATTCAAAAATGTAATGTTTTCATCTTGAACAAAATTTGTCCACAACCTATGAATGAGTGATTGTTAATGCTATAAAATTGCCATGCATGATATGCTACCTAATTATGTGGGGGGGCAAACTTGACTTTGAAAGAAAGACAATGGTTTGGGGAAATAGTATTTGTCATTTTACTTAATTTTTGCCACATTTTTTTAACCTTTCTGTGGGCTTTTTTATTAACAAGTAACATACAAAAAAGTGTGAAATTATAATAGAGCTCAATTAATTTTCATGAAGTGTACACACTCATGTAATCAGTTCCCAGATAAAGAAATAGGTCATTACCAGCATCCCAGAGTCCCTCCCCTTGCTTCATTCAAACAACTGTCCTTCCTGAACACTGTCCTGAGTCCTATCACAAGATTAGTCTTACCTGCTTTTCACCTTTATGTAAATGGAATCATACAGTGCGTCGTAGTTATTTTTGTTTCTTGGTTTACTTTCTTTTGTTCCACAATATATTGGTAAGAATTATCCATATTATTGCTTATAGTTGTATTTTATTTATTCTCACTGTTCTATAGTATTTTATGATTGTTTGAATATACTGCATATCCATTCTACCATTCTACAATTGATGGTCATTTGGGTTGTTTCCACTTGGGGGCCATTATAAATAATGTCGTTATGACCATTCTTGTATATTTGTGTGTGTGTGTGTGTGTGTGTGTGTGTGTGTGTGTGTGTGTGTGTGTATGAGGAGGGGGAATGAGTTTTATTTGTGTATAAATTCAGGAACACAATTGTTGGATCATAGGATATACTTATATTTACAAATACTTGCCAAAGAGTTTCCAAAATATTTTTACCAATTTATTTTTTTTATCATTTATGTATAAGAGGCCACTTGTTCCACATCCTTGTCAACACTTGGCATTTTCCATCTTTTCATTTCAGCAGTGCTTGAATAAAATCCATGGTGGATTATTTCCAGCTTTTTTGAAATATAGTTGAAGGTTAAGATTTGTTTATGATATATGTATACATTGTGAGATATTTATCACAATTAAACTAATGAACATATACATCATTTCACGTAGCTCCCACTTTTTTTCTTCCTTCCTTTTTTTGGGGGGTGGTGACGGTGCTGGCACTACCTTATGGTCCAACACTTGGCAATAAATCCAAAGGAAATGAAATCAGGATCTTGAAGACATAGCTACACCCCCATCTGCATTTTAGCATTATTCACAATAATGAAGATAAGGAAACAACCTCAGTATCTGTGGGTGGTTGATGGATAAGGAAAATATGGTATTAATAAATATACAGTGAGATATTATTCAGCCTTAAAAAGAAGAAAATCTTACCATTTGCAATATCATAGATGAAGCTGGTGGACATTAAACTAAGAGAAATAATCCAAATGCAAAAGGCAAACCCTGCTTAATCTTGCTTAAATGTGGAATTTTGAATAGTTAAACTTGTAGAAGCAGAGAGGATAATTATGGTTACCAGGGTTTGAAAGGGGGAAATAGGATGTTGGTCAAGAGGTATAAAATTTTAGTTAGGTAAGATATATAGGTTTGGAGAGCTAATGTACAACAGTGTGACTAAAGTCATTAATATTTTGTTATATACTTGAAATTTACTAGAAGGGCAGATATTAAGTGTATTTACTAATTCTTTAATGTGAGAATTATTATCTCACTTTAGAGATGAAAAAAACAAAGATTTATCAAAATTAAATGGTGTGTCCAAGACCACACAACTTAAGAAAGAGTCAATACTGCCATTCAGTTTTGTCTTATCACACAGTCTTTGCTGTGTCCTTGACTTAGAATATTTTGATTTAATTCAACAAGAATAAAACAAGTGCTGAATATGCTGGACTTCCTAATAAACATTGTGAGCAAAGCTCAGAATGTCTAGGAAAGAAGCAAGAAATATCATAATGCAAGAAGCAGAGTGAATTAAATACTGCAAAAAAAAATACTAAAGTTCACAATTACCTATAATGACTGAGAAGAGTATTTGTCATGGTCCTCTTGGATAGAGAAATATAATAACCTAAGAAAAGTACAACTGGGTGTTGAGAGGGTGGGCATGTCAAAGAACTCATAGGTAATAAACATATTATTGGCAGTGATAGTCAATCATGAAAAAAAATACAACATTTTAACCCTTAAATACCCTAAATGTCTCCTTATTCCTCATGGTAGTTCTATTTATAGGAAAAGTCCATTCAAATGGAAGTGGGAAGGGCCAAGGCTGATGTAGTTATAGGCTGCTGGGGAGGAATGGCCTCCTCCTGGATAATGGCAAACCCTAAGCCTGGAGGGGAGGAACCAGAACCTGTGCAGGGTCTCAGTGCAGAGAGAAGAGTAAGAAAGAAACTGCATATGGGAGAGGGATCAAAGTAGAGTATGGAGCTATGAGGTTGAGGATCAGAGAGATGAACTATACAGAGAGTAGATAAGAATCAGAGGGAATGGGATGAGACTGGAAGGGACCCTGAGTGGTTGCCTTGGGCTTAAGAGATATTCCATTTTTTTCTTATCATCCGGATGGAAGCGGGTGGCTGTTGTTACCTTTCTAGGACAATGCAGGGTGAGAAGGTATTTGGAACGTCAAGAAGAATTGATCACATAATGACTTGTACAATGCTAGATTGAAAAAAAAAAAAGTGTTGTCTTTCATTCCAAATGCTGCTAAGAAAGTGAGTTCTCAAAAGTAATTTTGGAACCCTATCAAAGGTAGTGTTCATATTCCCCTGAAATCCAGGTCAGCTCAAGTTGAATAAACTTAACATTTGGAAAGATTTATTTTTAACTTATTTTTCTAAGATTTGGGAAGATACTAGAGTAATAAATATGAAGAATAAACAGCATTTCACAAATACATGATGTAGATGTAGAGATGTTTGTTTCATCAACAAATATTTTTACAAGCATTGCTATGTGCCTACAATGAGCTGATTGCTTGGCATAATCGATATAAACACAATTCATGCGATGCAATATAGCTACTGCTTAGTCTTTCAAAGATAGAAAAAAATCCTCCTTATTCCACTTGTTATTTACTCTGCTTTCATTATATGCACTGGATTAAAGTAGTCTAGCTCCAAGCCTGCTTGTTTCCATTACACACCAGATTTATTGTAATTCTGAACATACTTTATTTAACCTCAGATCCTCTTCTGAATATATGCGATTGCCCAGATGCTTGCTGAAAGCTTTAGATAATTTTTTTTAAAGTATGTGTGTCTGTGTAATTTCTTTTAGCTATAGTGGGAACAGTCGAGGTAGGACAAAACTTAACTTATAGCATAGGTCCTGCATGCTGGAGCAGATACAAACTTCTTTGAAAAAACACAGAATTAATGTCTAGTTACATGATTGATTATATTTTTCTTGCTATAAGTAAAAACTTAAGAAGAATAATGTGTTGGAGTTTTTGCAAATACTAACAGTTTACAACATGCTTCCATGTCCTTCATTTTACTTTCCTTAAAATAATTCAACTTATAGTTACAAATGTGAAATTCAAAGGAGTTTAATCACTCACCTAAAGTCCCACAGTTAGTAGGTATGGATCCAGAAGCAAACTGATTTTATTTTAAGTTTGGGACATTTCATTTCTCATTACACGAAAAGAAGAATAATAGCGACTATATTGTAAATTCTTTGATGACCACCTTCATATTTGTATTGAGACTATGTAAGTAGTGTAAAAGTTGCACTTAGATCGATTATCTAAGTTTGCTTAGTGTTCATAAGTTTTTCACACTGTTTCTAGAAGGCTGTCTGTGCACTTAACTTCTGACATTTTTTCCACCTGAAATGTTTTGCGCTGGCCAGGTATTAGTTGACTCATTTCTGAATTTTGACTCTGCATAACCCCTGTGGAATGATGTTAAATAGGATACTTCAGTTGACTTTTCATTTCCTATTAAGACCTGGGTGCTGTCAGGGGTCCACCTTGCCACCTCAGAAGTTCAAGATCCAATCCCTGCCTAATGCTATTCCCCGCTCATGTCCCTACCTCATATCCTGTGTTTTTGCTGTTTCAAGAGCAGACTTTAAACAACTGTGAAATGAAACAGAAACCTCAAGTGTTGATTATTTACTAAACAGAAGTGTTGTTTTTCTCATATGTAAAAGACGATGTGGTAATTATCTTTGGCGGAAATGGGTTTTATGATGGTTAGTCTCAAACTGGCAGGTTGGCATCAAGTGCAGGCTTGGTGCCGTACAAATCTATGTGTGGCATTGCAAAAAGTATTGAACCAGCAGCCAAGGACATAGTGAAGACAGCAGTGATGATTGTGAATGTGTTTCACATATAGGATTCTTATTTACGTGTAGTTGAAGATGCTATCACATTTGTTTTTCTTCTGCTTATCTTAGAAGGGGAGGGATTTCTTCATTCCATGAAATATATTTTGTCCATTTGACATGTTAGGATTTGATTTCATTGTATTGATTATAAAATCTCGTTGTAAGTCACTAAACAAGACTCAGGCAGAAAAGGTGATCTTGAGGGGCAGTGATTGTGAAGCATGAAATGTGAGTTCTGGCATTGACGCAGTGATTGTGTTTGTGTGTTTGTGTGTGTGTGTGTGTGTGTGTGCGCGCGCGTGCACGCATGTGTGTTTAACTTTGACTTAATCAGATAACTTTTTAGTTGTCTTACTTATCCAATGATGAGGTGGAAGTCGAGGACTTTTATGCTTCATTCTTGAATTAAAACTTTTATTCTATGTTTCATTAAAGATCACACAATGTAGTAGTAATATTTTTCCTACTAGTTATCCCTGGGTATGTTGCCTGAAATTTTGATTATCAAGTTTAAGAAATGTTACAAAGAGATTAAATGAAAAGTTACTGACATTAAGCAAAGAGGTAATATATGTGTAATTTTATAGAACAAATTTTGACTGCATAATATATTTATATATATATAAGGTAATCCCTTCAAACGCATCTGTGAACCTGTGTGTCCTGTGGTTGGATTTGCTTTTGGTTCCCAGGGATACATTTTACATGATAAAGGCCACGGAAATGTGCAATAGTCAATCTCTTAAATTTACAAAGTATTTTACTGGGACCAAACTTGAGCACAGCCTTGAATGATGTTGGCCCATCAGTGATTTGAGCCTGATGGCTGTGTTCTGTGAAGTAAAGCTTCTTTAGAAGGGAAATCTTGCTGCTTGATTTTGCATGATGAATCCTTGTAACTGAATGCCCCTAGAAATTATGAGCGATTGCCTCTGATTTGTTCTTAATGCAGGACCTATATTTCAAGTTCATGGCATTTAAGAATTTGCCAGTTCACTTTTAAATCCTTTCTCTTTTGTTTCTTCTTTTCTTATGCAGGATGTTTTCACTCCAGAATGCAAATTTAAGGAATCTGTATTTGAAAACTACTATGTGATCTATTCTTCCACACTGTACCGTCAGCAAGAATCAGGCCGAGCATGGTTTCTGGGACTCAATAAAGAAGGTCAAATTATGAAGGGAAATAGAGTGAAGAAAACCAAGCCTTCATCACATTTTGTACCAAAACCTATTGAAGGTATGAAATTAACTTCTTTTCTTTTTAGACCCGATTTCTGTGTGTTGATGCCAGTTTTGCTCTTTGTCCCTTGCTCAGTGGAGTTTACTTAGAATGCAACAGATCAAAACAAAGTTTCAGAAAACACGGTAGTACCTCTTCCTTAAAAAATAAAAACAAAAATAATTCTATTATAAATACTTAGCACTTATTTAAAAACTACTTGAAATAGAAACTAGAAAATTCATGAAAGTAGAAAAATAGTGCTAGTTACCTGTTGGAATGTGATTTCCTTCTCTGTTAAACACAATAATTTAATTCCTCAAACTACACTCTTGAAAAGCCAATCATGCTATTATAGTGCTTTAAAGTTAACAAAAAGCCTTTAGAGATATATTTATATCTTAATCTATACACCTTTTTGAACAAATCTAACAATATGGTGTATTAATTTTTCTTTGTATTTTCTAAGGGAAGAAAATAGTATGCTATTTACTGTGATCAATAAATATTTACAGTATTCAATTTTATTCTTCTCAATCGAGCCTATAACCTCCCCTCTCATGATCATGTAATACAGTGTTCACTTATTTCAAATTGATTGGTGGAATAAATAATTTTATGCTAAGGAAACCCATTTTAGGTGACTTGTTCCTTATGGACAATGAGAATATACCTTTGGGGTAACCACTTTTGCTGTATTCAGTCAAGCTTTTTAACACCAGCTAAGAAAATAGCAGTAACCTAGACATTTACTGATAACCTTCGCTTCTGAAAGTCACATTGTAATCACTTACAACAGCCTCATTGTCTGTGGAAATGAGATTGAGGCAGCACATTACTATTCTTCAACATAGCCAGGCTTTCTTTCTTTTTTTTTTTTTTTTTTTTTCATAGCCAGGCTTTCCATCCTCTAAACATGTACAAGGCATGGTCAGGCCAGCCAGGGCAGTGCCATAGCACCTGCTGCACCGTGCCTACATTTGTTCATTGGTTCTGTCAACACTATGTTGGAGGCACTGGGGGGAAATGAGACGTTGGAAGTTCTTGGTCTCAATCAAAACTCCCTTCACACCCTGTACTTTTCACTACACAAAGCAGAACTTTACTTCTTGTAATCTACTTTCACAATTTAGGGACATGTATAGTTCTTTGGCCCTCCTCTTCCCAAAGTGTCCATCTGCTCACGTCCCTGAAAATGCCTGTTAGTCTTTGTAAAGAATGAATCCAAGAGTCACTACTTCTGTGGGGACCTGACTCTCTTTAAGTAGAATTAAATATTCTGTCACTTTATCATTGTATACAATCCTCTCCCCTAGAACTGATCACATTGTACTAAATCTGTTTGCCACAGTGTTTCCTCTTACTCATGGTTTGATCATTTTTTGAATGTGCAGAACAAGTTTTATTTTTCCTCATATATCCTTGTTGCTTGTATAAAGTCTTGCATATCGCAGAGAAACATTTAATAGTCTGTTGTCAATTGAGTGAACACACAAATGAACAACTGAATAGATAAGTATGAAGACAAAGAAGAATTATATATGTTCGGATAATGAGATATGTGTATTAATGGCAACAGTATGATGTAAAAAGTGATGTATTACACGTTGATGGAAATGATATTGGGATTTAGGAAAAGAGTAATCGCTTCCTCCTTGGGGGGAAAAGAAAAAAAAGAAAGAAAGGATAAGAAAAGAAAAGGTATTGAAAAGCTGATTATTTAAATGTAATTTCAAGGCTAGGCCAGGTTCACATCATTAGAGGTGAGAGGTAGAGATCAAGCAGACAAAAACACTCCAGGTGCAGTGTGAATAAACTATTAAAATTTTGCATCATTTTAAAACTGGAACATAATTAACATACATGTTATATTCATTTTGGCTGTACAGTATAATGATTAAACAATTCTATACATTTCTTGGTGCTCATTAGAATAAATGCACTCTTTATACCCTTTATCTATTTCACCCATTCCCCTACCCACATCCTCTCTTTTGCATCATTTTTATTTGCACATTTAAATAGATTTTATTGTTGAAACAAAAGTAGCACGTGCTCATTAACAATTTTTGGAAATTTCAGCAAAGTGTAAATGAAAGGAAAAAGCTACATGCGTTATTTGCTCTTTTTATGGAAATGCTTTTCATACTCACCCCTCCCCCCCAAAAAAAGGAAAAACAGCACCTATAACTTTCCCTGCTAATCGTAACTGCCATCTGCACTTGGCTAGTAAGCTTCCTGAGACTGTATAATGATGTACACATTTCCAAGGGTAATGGATTCAATGGCTACATTCCTGGTCCCAGAGCTGCTTCAATTCTATATTTATTGCAGCATTTCAGTACAAATGTAGGAAGAGACCACTAGGCATTCCTATTCACTTACTTTAGAATTAGATTTGAAGCTGTGTACTATACAAAACCCATGTTAAGAGCAGCTTAGTCAGACAGAGTTTTATTCTCACCAGCCAAATCGAGAAACCTGCAGTTCACGTCCTCATTCTAGCCAGAGAGAAGAAGGAGGTGATGAGAAAGGCAGAAGCAAAACCTTGTGCCAGTGTTCTCTTTAAGAAGGTCCCCATTAGCTGCTATATGATACTTAAACCCCACTGATTGCAACCCAGTTAGATGGTCTCACCTAGGTGCAGACAGGCTAAGCTTGTACTATTTTTTTCTGGAAGGCTACATGCCAATTGAATGTTCAGTTATTTTGAGAGAGTAGCAGAATGGGACTGAGACAGTTAGAGCCTCTGCTTCAACTTGCCATCATCTTAAGTTTAGAATAGCACTGATTTCCTAATTTTCTTATTGATAGTTTTTGGTTCATTGTTTTGTTTTTATTTCTCTTATTTACTGGTGTTTTAGAATGGTTTTCCCTTCATTCTGAGGGGGAGAAAGAGTCCATTGTAATCAGATTCACTAATACTTGGATTTGTTTCCAAGGCTCTTTTTCTGTTTAGATGGTGGGAATGAAAGCTTAGGTGTTGGGGTATATGGAATATGATAGGGATCACTTCCAAAAATGAAAACAAGAATGCAGTTGTTTCTAATGAAGACCTTTTAATTCCCTAGAAATGTCTTTGCCTTTTGTGGTAGAGAGCAGGGTTCACTTTTTTAAAACAAATTAGCTAACAATTCTATAGATGCTTACTCTGTACAGGTATTGTGCTAAACATGTTTCAGTTATCCCCTTTTATCTTTTATTCCATTTCTATGACATGGAGTCTAATATTAGCCCCATTCGACAAACGTGGAAAATGAAAAACAGAAACATTGTGTAATTTGTCCCATATCAAGCAGCTTATAAATGGCAGAGGCAGAATCCAAGCCAAGGCATTCTGACGCAAGCAAGCATGTGCTTAATTCTGTGAAGACGAGTGAAACTGCTTACTGTCTGAAGCCCAAAATATAACCTCAATGTAGCATAATAAGACCCTAGCAAATGTTTTTTAATAAGTGTCTCCTATATGCTTCTCTCCCTTTTAAATCTACAACATACTCGTGTGCTCCTTAGAAATAAAAGCCTTTGCAGATGCATAGAGACCTTCATGTCCTTGTATTGTAACAGACCCATGAAATTGCTCAGTTCTCCCACACCTTATTTGTACTTCAGTATCATTATTAAAATGCAATATGAGCAAATTCCCAGTGATTCTCCATGCTTTATGTTATCAAATGATATAATTATATAATTACCATCAGTATCAAAGATATATAATTACCATCAGTATCAAAGGTATTCAAAGTGAACTTGAAGTTTTGTTAGGCATTATTCTTCTATGCAGCGAGAACTTCTCTCTCTTCACTGGGATCCCCAAACTATTCATGCTATCGCTACTACTACTATTACTAACCTTAACTGCATCTCTATACAGTTTACTGTTTACTAGGCGGGATACATATGTTACCTTCATTAAAGCTCACAAGAGCCTTATGTTATTACCCTCATCTTATAGATGAAGAGACCAATATATAAAGTCATGAAGTAATTAAGTGTGCCCTGGCCAATCACAAGGTAGATAAATGCAGAGCTGGGACTGCTGTCTAGGAAGCCTAGTGCCCAAGCCTGTACACCTCCTCCTATCTCTGCTGTCCTTCAGTCTGCAGTAAGCCTATGAATATGCTAATTAGAAACATTAGTGATAAGGAAGCAGAAATGTTACACCATGAAACAACCTGAAGGGTAAGCTAGCTCTAAACCTTGCAAAATGGAGACATGAATATATGATATGACAAGATAAATTCATAATGGTAGAGAATCAGATAAGAAGGTTATGGGAATGCCACGTTAAAAAAATGCATCACTTCTTTTTTTGACAAATGTTAACAAGCTTCATTTCCTACTCTGCAGAAGAAAAGTTTGGAGCAGATGATTCCTAAAGTGCTTTGACAATAGAAATTCTGTGCATTCTTTATAATTACTTGATTATAAAACCATGTTTCTTCATGGAGCCTAGCTTAGGATTTATAAATAAAATGACTCTATACACATTTGCTTTATTGAATTATTGAGTGAATAAAGTACAGTTTTATGAGCTACTCCCATAATGGGTGACTTGTAACTTTTTTTTAGAAGGGGGTAGAATGAACGACATTCTAGTGATAATTCATTGTAAAGAAAGTTTTCTAATATTTTCCCCCATAGGACAATTATAAAGCACATAACTAGAGGACACTTTCAAAAAGGAAAGAAAATGACAGCTTTTTCACTAGAGGACACTTTCAAAAAGGAAAGAAAATGACAGCTTTATAAGAGGTTGGCCATATTGCTGGCTAACTGGAAAGGTTGTCAGTTATCTTTAGTTTTTATTTATTTTTAAAATTTTTTAAGACTATTTATTTATTTGACAGAGAGAGAGAGACAGTAAGAGAGGGAACATAAGCAGCGGGAGCGGAAGAGGGAGAAGCAGGTTTCTTGCTGAGCAGGGAGCCTGATGCGGGGCTCCATCCTAAGACCCTGGGATCATGACCCGAGCTGAAAGCAGATGCTTAACAGCTGAGCCACCTAGTCACCCCAGTTATCTTTAGTTTTTAAAGGAATTTTTATATACCTGTAAAGCCACCACTGTACAATTACCACCAGAATCCACTGGTGGACTATAAATGCCCCCCCCCCCTCCTTGGGGAAGGAAATTGACCACTTATAGAGGGAAAGCCAGGGAAGGTTTATTTTGTTTTTCAGATAGCTCTGACTTTTCCCAAATCCTGATGATATCATTTTGAATGTCAGGATTCCCAAAATTAAACTCTGCCAATCCCAGGATCTTTAAGTCCTGCACTGATTATATGATAATAATTATCCACCAGCCCCTTTACCATCATGGTCTCTCTTTCCATCCTGGGTTTAGAATACAGGTGGTGTTAATGAAGGGTTGCAAGGGAATCTGTTCAGACAGATGGATGGACTTGATATTTAAACCCATTACTATGTACATTTGCATGTCAACCTTTACTTACATGGGTCCCCTCCCCTGGAATTTAAGAAAATGGCACAGGCTTCATGATTCCTAGTTTTGCCCTTTCAGAGCATTGTTCACACCACAGATAAGTAACTCCCCCAGATTTAAATTGTCTTGGTGGTAACCTCCTCCTTTAGCTTTAGATGCAACAGCCAAATAGTCTTTGACAAAGAACAAGATAGAGTCTCCTCCTTTTCTCCTCCCTCCTCCAAGAAGCTCATTACTCAGCTCCTGCAGGTGGTTGGGTATTCAGAATCTAATCCCTTCCTCCTGAAAAGAATTTGTGCGCTTTCCAAATATTTAAGCTTCAAAAACTTAATCCTGGAGGGAGAAATATGTTTCTACACTAAAATTAGTAAGTATCAATTGAGAGTCATTGCTACAGAAATATTAAACTCTAGATAAAGGAACATTTGCTAATTTCTACCAATGTATTTTCTAGTTGAGAGACAAGATACACACACACACACACACACACACACACACACACACACACGTATAAATTATCCATTTTTCTGTTCTAACTGTTGATTTAAGATAATAGAATATGATTTAAGTGCCAGCAGTGTAACGTAGAGCAGTGTTTCCCAAACATCAGCATCCCAACCATCTGGAGCTACAAATTCTCAGGCCAGATCTTCAGAGTGGATTGGTTTTATTGTCCAAGTGATTATGATGGCAACCAGGATCAAGACTTAGTGTTCTAGGCTCATTTTGATCAAGTCTGGCCATAGGCAATTATTTAAACTATTTGAGTAAGCCTAATCTAACATAGAGTAAATTATCACTCTGACACC